>WELB01000036.1:803161-825954 GCA_009602725.1 Spirogloea muscicola
GACGCCGCCGTCGGAGGAGCCGCCGGCGGCAGAGGCAGCGCCGCAGGCGGCGGCGGCGGCGGCGCCGGGAGCGCTCATCGCCGAGGGCTCCACCGTGCTCGTCGACATCAACGGGGAGCGGCAGTCCTTCGTCACCGTCCGGCGCGGCGGGTCTGGCCCCCGCCACCCGCGCCGCACATCCCGCCGCAATTTCCGGCGTGTATCCCGCATCCCCATGCTAAACCCTATTCTTGACATCAAGCAGATTCCGGCTCACTCAATGGCCAGATTGCCAACCTCTGACACGGTGTGAACCCTCGTTAGCTGAGTCTCATTCTGATGGGTGAGCGCCGACGGCTGCAGGAAGCTGAGGGTGGGCAAGGCGTCGTGCGACCTCGTGGAGCTCGTCGGGTGCCCCTTCGGCGCCACCTTTGAGCTGCGCACTGCCGACAGCAACCGCGACGGCAGAGCCCACTTGGTGAAGCTCGACGGTGCGTCACCTTTCCTGTCCTTGCGGTACTGAACCCGGCAGGCCATGCCGGCTGGAGGCAAAGCGGGCTGCCATGACATAATGCCGCCGGTTTGATGGAGACCACCAGTTAAAAGCAAGTAGTCGGCTTCCCCAAGTTCTCGAGGCAGCCACCGCTGTGCCTTAGCTTTGAGGGATCGGTTCTCCGCCACTGCAGCTCCCAAATAGAACACGAGTTGTGCGCCACCAGGGCTCATGTCTGGGGCTTAAGCTGAGTTATTTGGGCGAGTTGTGGCTGAATGCTGAGGGGATTGTCCCTCGCACCGTGTCCCCTGGTCACTCTGATGGGGTTTAGGGTCTAGGATGTAGAGTTTAGGATTTCAGGGTTTAGGGACTTAGTTTAATAGGCCTGCTTGCATGACATGTCCAATGCAACTCTTTCCCTTGCATTCCGAATCTATTCACATACTAATTCCAGATGTTCACTCTGAGTCGCTTAGTAGATCTCCTCCTGCCAATTTGCATTGACTCAGAGCTATTCCGGGTGCCCACGTGCTGAGGGTCGTCTTTACTCGTCGTGCAAATTGCTTTCAGGGAGCAGCGGCAGCAACCAGGCCCCAAAGGGCGCAGGCGTCACTGCCGCAGCCAACGCGGATATGCAGGACAAGGACAACCGATCCCTCTCTGATACCAACACGGCTCAGGCGCTGACAGAGGATGACATCTTGCGCATGCGGAGGTGAAGCACGCCACAGCCTGCAGTTGGGATGTGCTTGGCTGCAGCTATCCAAAGCTCTCACATGATGTACGAGCCTGGCTCATGCCATACGCGTCTCTGCTGTCATTGGTAGGCTTTACAGTCTGTTTATTCAGATACAGGCCTTACGGAATTTGGTATACTGGTATTAGGCTTATTGCACTGTTGGATAGGCACTTGCGGATGGTGCCTTGCTGGAAGCCTCATCGTCTAGCCGATTAGGACGCCTGGCCTCAGTTGCGGAGACTGACTGATGCTTGTACCAGCAGCGCAGGGAGGGCGCAACCGGAGGTGAGATCGTGCAGGCGCTTGTGGAGAATAGTGCCACTTTCAATGCAAAGACTGAGTACTCTCAGGTCAAGCCGGCTGCAGAGAGTCCACTACCTTTCTCTTCTGGTGGTCTGGCCCTGAATATGCGCATCAGGTTTTGGATTGGGAAGTCTGAGTTTCACTGATATCTAGAGCTCTCTGTTGATGTGCTTACAGTGGTACAGTCAGCTATTCTTATGCACATGACCTCTGCAGCTTGTGCTTGACAGACCCATAGCAACAAGGCCGCAACTTGTAGCATGGAGTCCAATGGTCCTAGCTGGCCTTAGCCTAGCCGAACACTCATTTTAAGCAACCCTGCCTGTTGTCAATCCTGCAGGAGAAGTACCGGGTGCGGAAGCAGAAGAAATATGCACCACGGATTACAGTGCGGCGGCCTACAGCCAACAGGTAAGCTTTCTTGGTGGAAGCAGGGAGCTTCATGTGGGCCTTGGGACAGCCTGTCCTGGTGTTGGCAATTGGATCACATCCTTGAGATGACTATGCATTGTAGTTATAATGATCAGCCTGAGAATAGTAACAACAAGGCCATGATCAAATTGCTTCTTATTCTGGGTGCTTAGTGAGAAAACTGGCCATGACGACAGTTGCATGGTGTCTACACCCTCGCAATGCAGCTGCCGAGATGACTGCCTGACATCCCCCTTCACCCCTTGTGGCCTGCTGCCAGCTTGTGTGAGGCATACTTCCTCAAGGCGCCTTCAAAGACTGGGTAGGTTGTCTATTGACTGTCTGGACCATTGAGTAGACAAGCATTTAGCTCTGGACTGCACCTGACGATGCTGCGACAGCCTCATTGAGTGCCCTGCATTCAGTAGCGTCCGTGTCAGCTATCAGAAGCATGATCTTATCGAGGAGCAGTGTTCTCCTGTCACAGACTGGTCGCACAGGCACTGTGACGGGTCGCACAGGCACGGATACGGACATTGGGTTTTGTTGCAGATACTGAAGCAGAGAGAATTGACCTGCTGCAGTGTTTTCAATCTCTGCGGCAGATTTCTGCGAGTTGACAGCTTGGCGCTCCTCCTCAATCTTGCGAACGTGGGTGCTCACGCTGAGGTGCTTGTAGTGGACGGCTGCGGAGGCCTCCTGACCGCAGCAGTCGCTGAGCGCCTTGGAGGTGCTCACTCCCCCAGGCCCATTGGCAGCCCACTGGTATGCCAAGTTGCAAGGTCAAGGTGTTCCATCTTCGATGTGCCTTTGTGGTTTGTATACTGTTTCAGATTATTTTCCTAATCTGGTCACAAACCACTGCCTGAGATATGCATCAATTTCCAAAACAAGCCAATATGACGGGGTTTTGAGAACACAATACTGAACCTGTGTTCACAGCATTATCCTAATGTTATTACCAAATCTGAACATGGCCAACTATGGAGCTCCTCTTCATTCTGATTGCAGTCTCGCACTGTGCACAGGGTTTGGGTCAGTTTGCAGCGCCTACTGGGGGACGAGGCCTGCCTCCATTGACATCGTGCGCCTCTTCAACCTCGATCCAAGCTCTGCCAGCTGGTAAGGTGGTCCTTCTGCACAGTCTGCAGGACAACAGAGCCCTTGACATCCTGCATTTGTATTACTTCCAGATAACAGTTGAATGCTCTCAAGCCTGTTGATGTGCTTGAGAGCTCATCTGCCAGAATACATGTGGCCATACTGGGAGTGTGGTTGCTAGACATATTGCCGGACTGGTGTTCTTGCTATGTAGCTAGAATTCCTTGAGCATGCTGATATCTGCGACAGCATCACATTTCTTCATCTCGTTCATCAGGGACAAGTAGTGAGAACCCATTTGTCCCGTCAATGCGCAGCATAACGAGATCTTCTATCACAGAGTTGATCGCTGCTAGACAGTCTGCTGCATTGTATCCCAAGGTTGATCAGCAAGCGGCTGTGCCAATGGCATCACCTTCGGCAGCCGGGCAGTGCGATGAGGACAGCATGGCAGCGGGCATTGAGCAAGGCGAGAGAGCTGCTATTGAGGAGATGCCCACCGAGGCTGATGGAGAAGGAGGAGGTCGGTTGCCTGCGGTGCCTGTTGCCACGGGCGAAGCTGAGATGTCAGCAAGCATGGTGGCTGGTGCAGCTCCGGCAGTGCAAGAGGAGATCAGGGAGGAGGACAGATCTGAGAGCCATCTACTGGCCCAAGAGGTCCCCGAGGCAGCCTCTGGGAGCGGTCGGGCAGAGCTCCAAGAGGGCAAGGCTGGCAAGGCGGGGCGGCGAGCTCCTCCGGAGAAGCTACAGTGGTGGGCCCAGCGGGGCTTCACAAGGTACCAGCTGAATCCAGAGCGCAGCATCTTCAGCAGACAGCGAGATTTCAATGTCTAGAGAGACTGTGTGATGCAGCGATAGGCGTTCAGACCGGTTTTGCCAGCATGATGGCATAGCACTGAGGATGCTGCAATTCTGCGCGCTGCATGTGGGCCTGCTTCTTACATCAATTGCTAGTGTGACCTGCAGCCTCATTGTGGCTGCACCAAGCCTGCAGCCTCTCGCCGTTGTCGAGCCCCTCCTCCTGCTGCTACAATTGTCGGGCCCATTTGCCATATACCACACACATCTTCAGGTGAGTGCCGCTTGGTGGCCATACTGGGCGACTGCTACATTGCTCTGTTCTGTGGAAGATGACGATGGCAAGCTCGTATTGTATAAGCAAGACTTATTGCGTATGCCATCTCGTTTGTGGATGGCCTGCTGTCGGTGAGAAGCCCTTGGCAGACTGCATGCACTGGCTCCAAAGCAGCAAGCACGCCGTGGCCCTCCAGCTGGCAGAGCCTTGGCTTCGTGAGTACCAGGTGTGATGATACCTCGCCCTGTGCTTCGTCCCCACACTACATCAGTGATCGAAGCACCCCCGCTTTTTCTTAATGATGTGTAGATGATCAACATCTATTACAGGAACAGTAGATGATCACGTGGCTCATTTCCTAATACGAGCATGTGGCATTGCGTGGCAGATCCTGCCCGCAAGAAGCCACCCACACATGCTAATGAGCGGCAGCGGGGGCTATGTGCTGAGTGGCATCCGGGTGGCTCCTCGCAGTATGGCCAAGAAGGCCGCTGGGCAAGCATGGGCTGCCAAGGAGCCGAGTGAAGCAGGCTTGGGCTTGGGCTCACCCGGTGCAGCCACTGATAACAACAGTTTTGCGGTCAAGCGCTTGAAACAGTCCTGACGTACCTGGCGCAGAATGCGGCAGAGAAGCACCACGCAAGCTCCTACATTTAGGTGGAGAAGCAGAGCGCATGTTGCTTCTGGGATTGGAGATCATTCAGGTAGTAGGGGTAGGGGTTGGCTTGCAAGGTGGAGGCCGTTGGCAGCTGGATGCTATCTAATGGCACGGCCTGGCTTACATTGGTTGGATTGAGGCAGGAGGGCTCTTTGTATAATATGCCGTGGTCGACTTCTATGATTTTTGCTTGCAAGGTGGCGTCTTTGTTGGGTAAGACGGCTCCATCTTGTTTCACTCTATTCATAGTTGGCAATTACGTACCTGCTCTATATGCTGGTCAGGGCAAACCTCCTCCTGCACGCTCCCCAAGCATTGGTGGAGCGAAGCAGATGGCCTCACCTTCTTGCACCGTTGCACGCTTTCCAAATGGCAAGCGGGTAAAAGTACTGACCATTACAAGTGGCTATTACAAATGGGGACTAAACTTTCACTTACATGACTCCAACGAGGCAGGGGGGGAGGAGGCCCAGAAGCCGGTGGGCCGCCGTCCTGTAGACTGCGTCAGGCATGGTGAGGGCCGCGTAGATGGGGAGCGCGGAAACCCACGCCGCCGCCCCGGGGGAGGAGGCTGAGAGGAGTGGGGTGCGCCCTCGAGTGTCTTGCGGCGGAAGGAGCTCCACCACCCGGTCATAGGCCGCTTTGTCCACAAGCGCAGAGTAGCGGGCCTGGGCCCGCAGGTCGGGGGTGTGCGCGAGGTGGATGAACAGAACAACCTGCTTCGACATGTCGGGGTGGGCTGCCAGGAACCCGTCGCGGGCAGCGCGGAGAGCAGCCTGGAAGGGCAGCGAGCCGTTCTCCACCTCAGCCACCACCGGCTCCAAGGTGCGGATGCCGTGAGCTTGGAACCGCCGGCTGATGGGTGCGGCGACCTGCGCCCAGCTGCCCAGGTAGGCGGCCTCGCAGGCGCTGGCGACTGGGCGGCAGCCCAGACCGCCGCGACTGACAGGCAGGCTAGCCTGGAGCAGCGCGGCTGGCGTGGTGAGGAAGCCGGGGTGCTGGAGGAGAGGGGCAGCGCTCGCCAGAATGCCAGAGTCAAAAGCCGCGTACGCCGCCTTCACCGCCGGGAAGGGAGGGAGGACGCAGGCCAAGTAGTGCGGACGCTGGGCAATGCACCTGGTCAGCATTTTGGTCGCCAGCTGCATGTCTTGCAGCGTGTGAAGGCGGTCCGCCGGCCGGAGGTGCTCCAGCAGTCGTGCCTGACCTGCTCCACCACAAAGGCTGGGGAGCCTATGGGGGCGCCGAGGAGGGTGAAGCCCCCAGCTGGTGTCTGGCAGCCCGAGGGCAAGCGCAGGTGGGCTGGGAGGCCCTGGGGAGACCAAGAACTGCATTTGGCTGCGCGGATGCCCAAGCCGATCGCGCCTAGCTGCACCTCGAGGGTGCCGAAGGCTGCCACGACGTCGTCTGGCGGCCCCACCAGCGTTGTGTCATCGGCATACGTGGTGGTGTGGACCCTGGGGTGAGCCGCGACCGTGGCCAGCAGCGCACGGTTGTGGGCCAGCGCGTAGTACAGCCCAGCCAGCGGATCCCCTTGGGGCGCGCCTGTGGAGGAATGGACGACCTCCACCACCCCATGCCCAGTCTGCCACAGCAAGTCGCTTGGCTGACCATAGCCCAGCCTGAAGAAGGGTAGGAGGCTGGGGAAGGCCGCCCTCGGCTCCTCTGCGATGACATCCCGGTCTGCGCTATTGTATGCACTCCGAACATCCACCGCCAAGGCCATCCAGCCGGGGTGCAGGTCCACGGGGGGGCCCATACGCCATGCACGACCACCTCGCCGCCGCTCCGCAGCCCCGCGCCGAACTGGTGGGGCGCCAGGTGTCGAAAGTGTCTTTACTCCTATGTATTCATTCCAGCCTTTCAATGCAAGAACCGTCTTCTTTTTCTGGGAATATTGAGTCGCCGTGTGCTTGAGGGCTTTTCTGGCCACTTCGAAGCTGTTTGTTCGTTTGTCTAGGCTGGCCAATCAAATCCATCGGCCAATACTGGGAAAGCCTTTCTCTCTTTACCGCTTTTCTGCAAGGGTCAGCCAGGCAAGCTGCCCCGGCTTCAACGCTGCCGGCTCGCTTGCGCAGATCTTCGCTGCTGCTCTGGCTCTGGCCAGGGCACCCACTTTCAGGAGGCTAGCATCTCTGATCTGCGGCTGCTCAGCAGGGGTTACTGAGTGACTCGTAGCTGCTTTGTTTCTTTGTGTGCTTGTTTTTTGTAGCGCTTCCCCTAGCCCCCTTCTCGTACTCTGTTCATTCTTTTTTGGGCTGGCTTTTCCAGCCCCTATCCTCAATGGGCGAGCACTCTCTTCCGCATGCGGCTGTCGGTCTCTTTCCAGCTGGCACACGCAGTCTCACTCGCGAGCAGGCCGCGCTAGTTTATGGCTGCTGCATCTGGGTCTAGACGGGGTGCCGCTTTAGCTACTCCGTACCTGGCTTTTGCGCCATCCGGCTCCTTCAGACGTTGACTGTCCATTCCTATTTTGTCCATTCTTTTTTGGCTGGCTTCTGCCAGCCCCTCTCTTCTATGGGCGAGCTCATCTTCTTATGGGCTGGCTTCTTCACAGCCAAGTTGGAAGCGCTGTTGTGTTTCTAGCTTGCACTTTCTGCATTCCCTGCCTGAACAATGTATTGGCTTGAATTGGCCTCGCTTTCATTTCATGCGCACGGTGTGCCTTCTCTTTGGCCATCTCGATGCAGCGGTCCCTTGCCTTCATTCACTTGCGCGCAGGCCGAGCTTTGGCGGCGGCCTCCGGCTTCCGTCAGGGCGACGTCTTTCCGCCGGCTAGCTACTCAGACTTGCATCTCCTGACTAGAGGTTACTGAGCGTTCCCTGGTTGATGTCTTAGTCCTACTCCTTCGCACTCCGGCTCCTTCAGACCTTGTCCATTCCTTTGGGCTGGCCTTTCCCAGCCACCAGTCAATCTGGCCGCGCTTCTTCGCTTATGGGCTGGCCTCTTCACAGCCAATTTGGAAGCGCTTTTGTGTTTCTTTGCACTTTCTGCATTTTCTGCCTTAGCAATGTACTGGCTTGAATTGGCCTCGCTTTCATTCCATGCGCACCGCGCGCCTTCGAAGAAGGTGCTCGCCCATTGAGAAGAGGGGCTGGCAAAGCCAACCCAAAAAGAATGGACAATGTTCAAAGCCAAAGAAAGAGGTGCTGAAAATGGACTACACTACGCGCCTTCTCTCTTTCTAGCTACACACACACTGAGTTCCGGACTGGGCTTCGCGGCGCGGCGGCGCCTCGCTCGGAGCAAGGGGCGCCGCAGCCGTCGCCGAAGAACGTGGCGCACCCCGCGCGCCGGCGGCCGACCCCACAGGCCTGCACGTGGCGGCCTGGCCCCGGGTGGGTCCCATTCACACCGGCTGTAGGCCTTGACGCGGCCGCTCCTGCTGGTCAGGGCCCCGTTCCCACCCACTATTCCAGCACACGTGGCAGGGCCCAGTCCACGTCGGCGCCGCGCCCGCGCCCCCGCGAGGGGGTCCGCCCCAGTGGGGCCGGCGCCGACACCCGCCACGTGGCATGTTTCCGCGAAGCCCGCCGCCCCTTCCCCGGTGGCGGCCCCAACCCCCTGGCTGGGCTGCAGGCCGCTGGCCAGCCGCCATAAAAGGCCCCCCCCCCCTCCCTCCCGNTCCCTCCTCCTTCCGGCTCCCCGGCTCCTCCGCCTTGCCGCCATGGCGGCGTTCGCAGCGGCCGCGCTCATCGCTCTCGCCGCTTTCGCGGGCCTCACCGGCGCCATCCAGAACAATGCCCCCGGCCACTACCTCTACATCTGGGCCGGTGAGCCCACCTCCAATCCCCTTCCTCGCCCGCGCCCAGCTGCTCCTCCTGGCGTGGTTGCTGAGCAGGTCGAGCTGCAGTGGGTAATGCACGTCGTTAGATGTGCTGGCCGTTGTACTCGGCCGCTTCTTTGGCCTCCATTCCCTCAATACGCAGTGCTTCTCCTGGCGGCCTACGCGTGCCGAGCCCCTGAGCTCGCCGCGCTGCGCGCCCGTCCGGGCTGCAGGCGAGGCAAACAAGACTCTCGGGGACACCATGTTTGTTATCGGCTGGAACAACGCGCTCGTCGGCGGCCACCCCACGGCACCATCATCACCTACAACGTGCTCAACAGCCCCACCGGCAACGAGGTCAGAGCGCGCTTCTCGAACTCATGAGTGGGTCGGGCTAGCCTCAGATTTCCGCATGGCTTCAGCTTCTGATCACTCGGATCCTCGCTAGCTGAAGGCCCTGCGGCTGCCCCTTGTGCCCATGACTGAGGATGGATTTCTCCTCGAATGCTTGCCTGGCTGCGCAGCCGGGCTCGATGTCGCTGGCCAACTTCAACTACCTGATGGCGGGCGCGGGCAGCCTGAGCTTCTACACTGGGCAGCAGAAGAAGCCCAACAACGAGGTCTTCTTCTGGAACATGACAGATGCCAAGAACATCAAGCCGCTGGCGCCCAAGAACCCGCCCTTCTCTGCCTCGCCCCAGGACTTCTACCCCCTCGCCAACGGCGGCTTCCTTGTCACCATGCTCGCCGATCCTTACGGTACGGGGTCTTAGTGCGAAACTATACATGATGCCGATCCTTTCGCAATGCTGCAGAGGCTTCAGGAAGGTGTTCTCGAAGTATGTAGCTTGAAGTATATAAGATGGAAGAAGTTGCATTGAGGGGTTGTTAGCTCACCCTGCACATGCCTGTCAGGTGGCGAGGGTGGTCGGCTTGCCGAGTTCGATAACGCCACCAACGTGATCGCCGAGTACCCCGACGTTCCGCCTCCGGGCTTCTGTCCAAAGGGCATCGCCGTCCACACCCAGACTGGTTTCATGCTCACCACCGACTACTACGTCCTCAACTCCACCTTCAATTACCCCACTCCTTCCAGCGGTGAGCACCAGGCATCACACTAAGTCATACCAAGTCTGCTTAGATAGTGCTCTGCTGTGCCTGCCGGTGGCCATATTGTCGTCTGCGCCTGACCCGAGAGCGATGCCCCTTGTTGCAGGTGTCGTTGCCTTCAGCACCATTCGTGTGTGGAACTTCACAACCCGCACGATCTTGAGCACAGTCACAGTTCCTGACGCTGGTGCCGGTCTGCTGCAAGTCAAGTTCCTGCCGGGGGACAGCCAAGCCAAGGCCCTCGTTGTTGGTGAGTGCCACTTACGCTGTTTCACTTGAGGAAAAGTTGTGCACATATCGTAAGCTTGGTCGTTGCGCGCATGTGTGGGAGTAGCCACTGCCAATGCTGAGATTTCCCACCTGTTCTCCTTTCAGGCCGCTTTTCAGGCAAGATCTACTATCTTGCAACGAAGACGGGCGTGGTGTCCGTGGCCCTTGACCTGAACACGCTGCCGGGCGTTGGCCCTGGCTCCAAGCCTGGCCAAATGGAGCTTCTCACTGGCCGCTATTTCAACCAGACCGCTGTCCTGTACAAGCTTGGGTTCCTCACGCTGACCGGAACCGGACAGGTACTCATCTCTTGCATTACCTCAAGCATCCACTACAGCAGCAACTAGTCGGCCTCTTTGGGGCAAAAGCAGTGTTTGACCTTCACAGTAGCCTCCACTGGCCCTTAACGCTGACTATAACTTCCGCCTGCTCGTCTCAGGTAGTGTACTTCGACTGGACGAACCCCGCCAGTCTGGTCGTCAAGCAGGTGTTCACCCTCCCGGTGCTCGAGGGCAGGGCCCCTCCTGCGCCCAACAGCGTGAGGGTGGACCTCTGCTGCGGTACACAGGGCACAGGGTCGCCAGACTCTCACCGTGTCATCATCACCGATTACTCTCTCGACGAGACATACTCCGGTTGGCACCCTGGCCTGCCTTTATCCACCGCCGACATCCCGTCCATGCTTTCTGCATCAATTGTCCTGTAAGGACATTAATTGAGAAGCCATAATGTCAAGGATATGTCTACTTGCACGTCTCCCCCCCACTAACAGCTGCGTCCTTGTCGCTCTCTCAGGCCCCAAGCCGGTGGCCAATGGCAACCTGGCACCCCTGCCCCAGCCATACGGCATTGTTCAAGAAGCTGGCACCAAGCAGATACACGTTATCATTTTCAACGCGACCTCTGTATACCTCGACCCGCGCTTCAAGTTGGATCTTGCCACTCGTTTCCCTGACAAGGTCTACAACCCCCGTGGCATTACTGTCTTCCCCACCACCAATGGAGGGGGCAGTTAGGCTTTCACGCGCAATTTTGCCATGTTACTTTCTCTATGTGAGATCATCCAAGGCTAGCGTACACCTTGTATTATAATGCAAAAACGATAAGGCCGCATTCCCCGACTCTGCGCTTATGGCCGAACGCCCTAATCTTGAACTCGCGCCTTCCTCTAGGGAAATCCAGATAAGTTCGACAAGTCAGCTCAAGCAGAGCCAGTGCCAGTGCCAGCTTGCCCTAGGCCGCATGAGGCTCCACAGATAGGCCACATGGTGAAGCATGTGCCCCAAGTAAAAGGTCACTGCTAGCCCCAAGAAAGAGCTGCAAAGGACTTGCTTACCAGTTGCGAAGCACACTTCAGATTACTGGCAGGGACAAACAGATCTGCAATCAGATTCATTCATTACAACGGCCATGCTGGCAAGTTGTTATGATTATTCATCAGAGTCAAATATTTGATTTCTCTTGACTGTGATGAATGATAATAATCATTCCCATGTTGCCCACGTTGCCCATGTCATGTACTTAGTCAGCTTCTCTACATGTGTGCTTATACTGATGCTCGTAATATTGTGGTGGGGCTCTTCTGTGGGATTTCGGATCACAATATCCTCACCTCCTGTTGGATTGCCATACGATGCTATGATGAAGACAGCCAAAGCATCAGTTACTAAGGCTGACTGACTTACTTGGTACTTGCATATGCTATTATTGTTTGCAACACCTGCAAACTTTGGCCTACACCAGCTCGCAGTTTATCAGTGACCTCAACTCTGGGGGCTAACCACCTTGTTGCTAGTGGTTGATGAATAGGAAAGTTGCAGCAGCCTGGCACAATGCATACCAGGCATACTAGCACAATGAAGAGGCATTGTAATGGCTAGTAGAAGGGAATTTTAATTAATATGGGTGTCAGGGTTAGCAGAAAAAGTACCAACAATGAAGGGGGGGGCAATGAGCTGAACAAATCGCTCTCTGCGAGGCTTTAGCCCATGTAGTGAGCAGCAAGCCCATGGATCGTGCATGGGTTGGCCCGCATCCAGGTCCATGGCACTGTGATATCTTGTTCTCAGACCAAAGGTTCGAACAGAAGTGGGCACTTCTTGACTGCAGCGAAGTGAAGTTGTTGTTCAGCATCAGCAGTTGCTCGTCCATATGCGAAGCTGGGACGCAACATGCGGATCTAGTGCGCGGCCTAGAATTGGCTCTGCTTCATCGAGTCTGATATGTGCTGCTGGGCAATGCAATAACCTTTGCCATCAAGCTACCCATTTCTGGCCTTCTAGTATTCGCATTCTCTATTGCAAATAGTCAAGATACGCGGACCCAAAATGCAGCTGGGTTCACTCAGACTAGCTTGAAGCCCCAGCAAATCAAAATAAGTGGCTGAATGTGGCCGTAATCTCAAAGAATAGCCTGATAAAATCAGGAGACACTGTCAATCTGTACATGAAGCTCTGTAATGGGAGCCGATTATCTACAAGGCAATGCAAAGCCTGAGTATGCGCTGAGCCCACAGGCTGGCAGGGTCAGGCAGTGCCACCATGGTGGCCTTGCCCTCGCTCCCTTGCCCGGCATTGTAAACGCGCATGATGTGGTACCGGTCCTTCTGAGTCCTCGCAAACTCCCATTCCTTTGGCGAGATCTCAAACCATTCTTTATCGTTCGAGCTTGTCGACTTCACCTCAACGTACTGCAACGCTCCCCCGCCCTCTGGCTTCAAGATGAGGTCGAAGCAAGTCCCGCTTTCCACTTGCTCGTTCATCCACTGCACATTCTCGGGGCCATGCTTGGCGACCAGCTGCCTGTATACGAACTCCTCACCCCATCTTCCAATGGCTTTCCTTTGCTTCTCATCCATCTCATTTATAAAGCTAGGCAACCTCAGCTTCTTACTCTGCAGAAGCTGCTCAATTGCTGCAACCTTCTTGAACTGAGTTCTATGGTCAACCTCAAGCAGCAGCTCTTGACAGCCAACTTGGCATAGTTGACCTGCATGACAGCACAGACACCTCAATCAAGCACAACATGTAACTAAGAAGCAGGTTTCATCAAGCTACCATCAGCTTGGACAGGAAATGCTAGCAGTCCCTACCTCTAACCCTCAGGCAAGCATTTCTTACTACCTAAGCCAGCTTCAATATCTGTTGTCCAGGTCGCTGGCAACACTAGAGCATCATGCCTTCTAAGACAAGTTTAGAAAGACCAGCGATGCCTCTAACAGGAAACAGAACGTGCTATAGTAACATGGCACGACTTACTGAATCTGACGCAGAGCTTGGTGGAGGACACACCTCTGAGAGTCCCAGCAATGGCATCCTTCAATGGACCCGAGTATGATGCACACCATGCAGCATCGTGAGTGGTCAAAGCATCGACTTTCGACCTTTTCTCCACAGTAGAGTCCCAAACCAAAGATTGCCCATGAAGCTCATCTTCGACACATGCCGGAAGCTGCCTGACCTCTGCTGCTCGGCAGAGATCGGCTGCCCGCTGCCCATTAGATGTTGGCCAACAATTAGTAGGACTGGAGTTCAGCAAAGGATCTGTGACTGGATGGCCACCCTTCACTTCTGTACTTTGCCAATTGTGCAGGCCAAGCTTTGCTGTGCTCGCTGGCAAAGTCCAAAGCAGGTCCAACAGAAGAGGTATGCCTTGGTCGAGGGATAAAAAGGTCTCCAAGTCCTCCGATGAGGACAGAGCAGAGAAGCACTGCAGATGGAGGAGCCTGAGGAAGTTGACTAGCTGCCGGCGGTCCTGGTGGTCTGGGAGAAATAGCTTGGTAAACTCCATCCATATTGCAGCATTGTCATCCTTAGAATGCTCACTTATATACAGCGCACTACCCTGCAGACAGAGCCAGGCTTAAGTATGCTCTTCTGGACAAATCATAGTAAAGAAAAATTGTATAATGACACTTGCCCAAGCGATGCACTCAGCAGGTGGGGGAGCTCACATGCAAAAGTACGCTGTGGCTAACGGGCTCCTTGGCTTGAACCAGCCCAGCAGCTGTGGGAATTGCCATTGAGATGTACAGTCCTTCGACCAAGATGCAGTGGAGGTCATCCAGCTTCGTCTGCACACCAGTACCACTCTGGCATTCACAATAGCGGGTGGGATGATGGAATGCCATGTAGCGCTGCAGCATGGGGAGCGTCCATGCCAGGAGCTCCATAGTGACAGAGTCTCTACTCTTGCCGCCATAGGTGAGTACCTCCTTATGCACCACCTGCAAAGCTTAGTCGAGCAGTTAGCCGGCGTGAACCCTCAGTATCAGTAAATGAAAAGGTTTAGACATATCAGACTGATGTCAACAATACTGATCAGGCAATTGCATCAGCATCACAAGCAGTATAAGGGAGCCTATCAGTAGCCATACTTTGGAAAGGAGGGGCACTTGCAGTTGCTCCAAGAAAGCAAGCACTGCAGCTTCCGGCTGCTTCTTCCCAGCGCCAAAAATTTGCAGGAGCGTGACTCCAGGCAGTAAACCAAAAGTGGCTGCTATATCAGCATCATCACATGCGCATATCTCTTCAGGCTTCAGTACTCTTAGAGAAGTCCAACGACCATCTGTAGTCGGGAATATCTTGCAGTGCTCCTCAGCGAGAATGGCCCTCCTTCGTCGGAGCTCTTCTTGGCACATTGGGAGTTCTGATGCCCACTTTCCAAGCACAGACAGAACCTGCTCACAACACTGAGATACCATGGTCATATCTGCATCTAAGCAAGGCATCAGCAGAGTAGTGAAAGCATCTACATAGCTGATATTGACCCCTGTAGAGCAAGTTATCAATGGCAGTAAGTTTTGTAGTAAGGTTTTCACTTGTGGTAAGGCATCGTCGGGGGCCTGCAGTGAGGAGAGACACTGCAACATTGCCACACACTGCTCGAAGCTCGGGCCCTCACTGACGTGTGCTTCTGTCAAGAAAAAGGACTGGAGATCTGGATAAACATCCGCAAGTTCCACCAAGCACTCTCCTTCCTCTACTTCGTTGTCATTACACCACTTGTCTTTCAAGACCCTCCTCAGTTTGTCTGAAAGCCCCGTAGCATCCTTCCAGAACACAGACGTACTTGGAAGCAGACGACCACACTGAAGGAGGCCACGGTCGACTAACATGCTACTTGCACTAGGCAAGAAGATGAACGGCCTTGCTTCCATGAACTCCTTGATCACCCTTCTGCAATTGTCATCGGTGATGCTTCTTTGAAGCGTTTGGTATAGATGGCTCATCTGCTCAAGCCTGCAGAGCTCCAACAACAGCATTGAACTCAAACTTACGTGGATGTGGCGAATCTGCCATGAAGCTTCTCATTGTCTTGGAAAATTTACTGACATGTGGGCAATGATTCTTCCAATTAGGAACAGTATATAAGCAGATACACTTCAACCAGGACCTCCGTAACATTAACATTAAGTCGAACAATCAACTGACTATTTTGCAGCACTGACAAGAGAACACGGACCCAAGTCCAGCACTGACCTGGCCCCTTTTGATGATCTTGACTCCAGGTTCCTTAAAGTGCTGAGAGCAGTAGGAACTGTTACCTGCTCCTGCAGTCCAAGACACGCAGCAAACTTGGTGCTTGAAATCTGTAAATTGACAAGCACAGACAGGATCAATCACCCCCCTCTAAGTATGCCACAACATCATGGCATGTCACTTGAGATTCATGTGTCAATCTTCAACAAATCCTAGGCTCTTGAATACAGTACCTTGCAAGTAACATATGAAGCATGCGGGCCAAGGACGTGCTCTACTGCCGGGCTGCGCACCACCAAATGCACGGGCCTGCAAAGAGCTCCATCAATCGTGCAAGGCAGCCAGCACGAGTTCTGAAGGGTCTGCAGAAAGGTGGTCGGCTCTTCCGGCATCAACTTCACATTGGGGTCTCTAGCTGCCTTGTAGGCATACTTGACGTAACACTGGTCCCACAGGCAGTCAAGTGCCTCTGCCAGCCTAGCATATGAGCTGCTTGAGGCTTTGGCAAAAGCTAAGCTTTCCAAAGTCTCATCCAGCTCTCTGCTTGTCCAGTCCAAGACCCGTGCATCAGGCTGATCATAACCCTCTTGCACTTGGACGAAATCGGTCACTCCAATGCTGATGAAGAATGCCCGCCAAGACGTAACACCTCCGAGGGGGAGTGACTGAGCCCGCCACCCGACATTCGTCGGGCTAGCAGCACCGCTGTTCGTGTCAACAGCAGCAACACCAAGCCGTAAATACCGGTCATCAACCTCCAACCAATCGAAGCCAATAGTCGCAATCACCTCCTTGAATATAAGACGTGCATCAAGCGGATTCCGCCATGCCCTTGGAAAGTGGACAGGCTGCTGGCTGGGCCTCGCCAGACCGCCAGTGGTCACGAGTACAATGGCCTTTCCCAACTGCACGTGCATTGTAGGTCTTGCAGGGTTCGCCTGGCTGCAGCTGAGGCAAGCTGACTCGAAGTGTCGCTTGCAGAATGCAGCCTGCTCCAACAGGCTGTCCTCGCTCTGGCTCAAGCCTTGCCCTGACGCCATGCCCGGCAGAATGTGGAGCTCTAGGATGTCGTGGTCCATGAGCTTGCGAACTCCAAGCTTCTTGAGCATGTCGGCTACAATAGATAGATCACTCTCATGCCTCACGTGAGCAACCTCGTTTCCGCCTGCATAATGATCTGCCTGTATCAGTCCAGGACTGATGAAGATGGGACAACCATCTGCCAAGCGACAAGCTTCCAGGAGCTGCGGATGTATAAGTCGAAGCTGCGCCAACAAAGCTGGGAACTGCTGCAGGTTCTCCAGAGCGTCGCCATCCATATACCAAAGAGGTGCATCGCCTGAGGCAGCAAATGAATCATCTGCCAATGGGAGAAATTGGAGCTTGGTCAGCCTTGCCAATGGCGTGAGGCTCGTCGACGAGCTTGCTTGCAGGCTGCTGTGTAGGAGAGCCATCCAGTGGGAAACCCAGTGGCGGCCTAGTGCCTGCAGGTGCACGAGTGGTGGCGGGCCGGTGCACAGGGCCTCCATGAGCACCACGAGCGTCGCGGCGCTGAAGCTCAGGATGCCCAGACCAGCAGAGACGGCCTCGGAGACCTGGATGCGGTGGTCCAGGAAATCGAGCCCCAGGTGCTGCTGGAGAAGCTGGGGTGTGACGACGGAGGACTGCGGCCGCCTCGGCCTGGGCCTTTGGCAAAGCAACCAGCTGGCACGGCAGCTTGAAGCTGCCACCTTCAGCTGGGAGGCGTAGTATGGTGCTAAGCTGGGAGGAGATCATCCGCGGCAGGGGCGCAAAGAACCCCAGGCCCTCGCCCTCCGCAGGCAGATATTGCAGGTACTCGCTCAGGCCTCCATAAGCACCCCTGAATCATTGAGTAATTTCTATATTTGTTAAGTGCTTCCTATTACACTCAAGATCGTAGTTGCAAAGAGCAGTGGATTTAGGCTGTTGATAGAGACGTATCTTTCACCTGACTTTTGGCAGTGCTCGAAAAGTGGTGACTGCATCCACGAACGCGTCAGCAACTTGCTGCCGCAGCCACTGGTTCCAGGGATTGTCGCGGTCCACATCCTCCCGTGAAGAAGGCAGGGCGAAGTCCGCCTGCACCACAAACTTGAGGCCATACGACCGCACTGGAAGGAAAACAAAGACCTGCTGCCTGGCGGGCGCTGCTTCCAATAGCCCATCTGGGGTTTCCCTCATAGGAAATGCCAGAGAAACTTTTGTTGACCCCCTTGATGCCTGGAGGCCATTACTAGCCCATGCAGAGTTCACAGTGATGGTGCGATGGTGCAAAAGGTAGAGAAGGTGCCTTTGGCTGTCAAACACCTGGACCAGACCGTTGCCGAGCTCTTGGCGTGCCATTGAGAGATGGCTGCCTGTCACGGTATCCGCCACGTGAATACGCCGCAAGCGACGCAGAAACAGCAGCAAGGAGGGGTGCAGGTCTGCAAGCTTGGCCGCCAGAGCGCATGCCTTGGCGCCTCATAGGCTTGGCTTGAGCGGAAGCTTCATGTGCATCCGCCATGTCACACCTTTGGAAGGTATGCTACTCAACATATTTCCAGTGGATGATGACAGCGTGCCATAATCATCTATCCAGAATGGAAGGATGTATCCCAGGGGTCCAATGGAAAGATCAAAGCGAACATGGAAGCCACCGGAGTGTATCTCAGGTGCATCTGTGACCTGCAACAGGGTATGATCTCGTTCAGGTCACAGATGCACCTGAAGTCATAGCCTTTGCCAAGAGTAATCGAAACATAGTGTGCAACACATTGAGACTTTTGCTTAGGATGTTGCGATCACTGCTTACCCTGAATACAGATTTGAAGCCAATACCCTTCTGCCCAGTATAATGGTCATGCAAATCTCCAACTTTTGTGGACGTGCCCACATCGCACAGGGCTTGCAGATTGGCAAAGGTGAACCCACGCTCATTGTTGAGGACGGTTATTTGATCCTTGTCAAGAAGAAAGGCGACCTCCGGCACTTCTCCATCCACATAGCAGTTGTCGTCTGCATTTTGCACCTGAGCAGAGGAGATGGATGAGAGTCCCGCCAACGAGTTTCTGAACGGCAGGATCGTCAAGTTGTTGGGTACAGGGCTTACAAGCTCAAGGACAAAGTGGGTGTCGGACGAGTACAAGTCCAGCGAGAGGCGCTGCAAGGCGCGGCCCATGCGCGCATGCTGCCTCTCAAGGAGGCCATTGAGCTGCTGATCGTCGCTGTCAATGCCAAACTCCTCCTTCCGAATCCTTGAGACGAGGTGCTTTGCATCAGACTCGATGACACCACTGTCTACAGTGCACAAATCAAGCACCATGTAAGCTTCAGATGCAAGGATCCAGGAGAACCAAGATTCAGATTCAAATATTACGGGAAATCTCTAAGAATCTCAAGCGCGAGTAAGGTCAAGAAGAGCTGAGGCTTACCAGCTACAGTCGCCGGCACTAGATTGCACTTAGAGTTACAGGCCTTTCCTCCATTGCTCAGCTCATTATCCATGTGGCTGCTGTTCTGTCGATTTACATCAGCAGCTTGCTCAGGAATGCCAATCATGGCCCCATGTGACTTATCCTCTTCGGCCGGCCAGTCAGCAGCGTCAATGTCTGACCCAGACTGCTGCATAACCTGCTTGTAGTGTGCGATCCACAGCTCAATCCCGAACTCAAGGCCCAGGGCATGTAGCATGGACACGCGGGACTTCAATGCAAGCTCTGCTCTATCTGCCGCAACTGCTGCTTCTAAGAGGTGCTGGTGGGCTGTGGGAGTGATCGAGGCGAAGCCAGGCACAAGGACCTGCATCCCCAGCGTCCGACACTCCCTCGGCAGATGCCAAAGGACTCCGAGCACAAAGTTCGCTGCTCTGCGCCTCCCGTCGACCAACTCACTGCCTGGTCTCTTGTTGGGTTCCACAAATGCAGCTGCTTGACGCGGCCGCTTGTTTGATCGTACATCGTGCTCACTGCCAACGTCAGTATTCGTTCTCCTCTTTGCCTCCTCATAGACCAGATCAGCAGAAGAGCTACTCAAGTCGACCTGCAAACGTGCCACTGCTGCATTGGCAATATCTGTTGTGTTGTCAAGTGCCACGGGGATGAAGCTTGCCAGAAGGATGGACAAGCCACGAGCAGCATGGGCACGGAGAAGGGCCAGCGGAGAGCGGAGGGGGCCTCCGAGGTTGGCAACGGCAGACACCAGGTGCAGAGCAGCGAGCACTGCGTCCATCAGCATGCAGGCCCTCAGGAAGTCCTCCGCCGTGGATGACTTGCAGACCTTGAACACCGCCCCGTCAGCCGCGACGCAGAGGCGCGGAAGCTTTCGGCCGTGTGCCTGATGCAGGCTCCGCACCCACTTTGGCAGAGGGCCAAGCGACGGCTCAAAGACTTGCCGCCAGCAGGACCAGGCCCCCAAGTCCACCAGAGCCGGGGCCGCTTCCAAGCGTCGCAACGCCTCCCCATCCTTGACTTGTCCCAGGAAGCCCACATCCTTGCTTGTCTCAGCCATGACGGCTGTCAGGTAGACAACATGGCCTGACTGGAAGTCCTCCAATCTCAAGCTGTCTTCATCTTCCAGCTGCTTGAGCATGTCAGCGAGGCTGCCCAATCTGAGGGCATCTGCACAGTCTGCTCCAAATTGCCTGCAGGCCTGGCGCTGCACCTCTTCAAGAACTTGCTTATTGTCAGCCAGGTTGTGGTTGAGCTCGAGCCCTTTGGCCAACAGCAGCTGCCGCAAGAATGCCAGCACGGGGCCCCTCGCTGAAACCTGGATGGGTGCTGCCTCTGCTGGCACGCCGGCTGGGCTTGTGACCAAGGACCTGAGGGCATTGAGGGCAGCGAGACGAGGGCTGCCGCACAAGAAGGTGGAGAAGCTACGCTCTTCGAGCTTCTTGCGTTTCTCGCCTCCCTGCACTTGACAGGCTATCTGTTGGCACGTAGCCGTCCACTCTGACAGCATGGCCAGTGCTTCATGTGGTGCACTCCAGTCCAAGGGTACTGCATGAAGGCTGCGCTCCAGCGCTTCTGCCACACACTCTTCCAGCATCATCACCCCTACACACAACGCCAGCAAACACATTCTTGTCAGCAACATGGCTATCCCAGCTTGCATGCTGCTATGAATCGAAGTCCCTCTGATGAATACCGTAAGAGCAGTGCTCGCTGCAAGCACTCTGTGTATGTAAAGTAGCAAATCAAAAAAATAGACCTGAAGCTGTTCTGGATATGGGAGCCATTGCAGCGTCATCGGCCGTCCTTTGCACCACACCCTTCATCTCCTCGGTGGTAACCATAGAAGCGGGTGCTCTGGCCTCGGCGGCATTGGGAACTGGGCCCCAGTGGCCCAGTCTCATGGACATGACCTGCTCAAGACGGTTGACGGGGGCAAGTGAGTCCACCGAACAAGTAAGATCTCACATTCTAACAAACACTGCATTTGCAACACAAGGACATTCATAGTATGAGCACTCATTTTGGCCGCGGCAACTGAATAAGCTTACAGCAATGTTCAGAATGCCGCGGGCAGGCATCTCCTGCAGGGCCTGTGTCAGCAGCTCCTGCCTCCTGCACGCCTTCTTCTTGAGCTTCTTATGGGAGTGCCCGAGGACGCCCAATCTCTTAAGGACCTATTTGTGCACCAAGCGCTTAGTTAGTACTCTCATGGACTCTTCTGAGGCCTGTGCTTTGCAGCTTGGATGATAGAAGGGCTCTGCTATTTCACTTGCGACACGAGGTGGCAGCCAACTTAGTCCAAATCCACGCTGATCATGTCAGACAAGTGAATGATGACGACCATAACAGGTATAGATGAAAGTGGTGCCAAAGCAGGCTACAGCGAGAGATTTTGTAGCCTTGCCAGAGATCGTGAGACTGGACTGCGCGGGCTTACTCCATGTAGCGAAGTTGTGGAGCAGCAGATCTCCGTCCAGGCCGACGCAAGCTCCCGCGTCTCCGCCTCCGCCATCTCCCAAGGTAACCCAAGCTCGCCTGCCTCCAAGTCATGCTTGCAAGCTGCTTTCCGTTTCGAGCGTGAAGTCTCGCCCGGCCTCTGAGACCCCTTGCGCGCCTGTAGCCGGCGCTTCTCCTCCACCTCCGACGGATAGAAGCCCGGCCGGCGTGCCGCCGCAGCAAGAGCAGGCGCCGTCTCACGATGGCAATCCAGCTCTGCATCGTTTTCTGAAGAGCTTGAAGCGGAGTCGGACAGGCCGTTGACCTTCCGCTTCGGCCTCACGACCTCGACAGGCCCTGTGGACAGCTCCTGCTGCTGGCCTTCGTGATCTGCGGCCTCGATGCCGGCGAGGAATTCCTTCGCACGCTGCAGGACGTCTGGCTCCTGTCTTGCAAGCACCCCACCACTGGCCCCCTTCTCCCACTCTGCCACCAGCCGCTGCTCCTCGCGCCTTGCTCGGGTGATTGCTGCGATGTACAGACTGCAACAAATTCTGGGTGGTATAAGAATCATATGGCGCAGCACTTGCCATGCCAGGAGCCAGGCAGCAGACCTAGTGCTGCAATGTGAAGAGGAGAAATGTGTAGGTGATGGACTTCAAGTGGTGGAAGCAAAATCAAGTCTCTGAATGAACGACTCTTCCACAAGAGGGCGATGGCTGCTGGGATTGGCCAGCTCTTAAGCTCCACGATCGATTCCAACTAGATTAAAACAGCATGGCTTCATCGTTTATGGTTTATGGTTAATGGTCTTTGACTCATGCTGGGGCTCTGCAGCGGTGAGCTCAGGGTCACGACATTGAGATCACCCAAGGCTCTGGACGCGCACGCAGAGATGGCTGGCACTTGGCAGGCCGTGCTGGCGGGCCATGTGGGCGAGGAACTGCTCAGCCTCGACCTTCTTGCAGCGGCCGAGCATTCCCATGTAGTCCGCCAGAGACCGAACCACGTCGCCGGCGGTTATCACAGGAGGGACTGCCAGCACCGAAGCTGGAGCGAAGTACTCAATGGCAAGGCCATACGAGACGAGCGGCCCGAGGCCGAGGTCCGCAAAGGCAGGGACGCCCTCCAGGCGGGACAGCTCCATGCCCAAGTCGTGCAGCGTGGCGATCTTACGCGTAGCCACGAAGCTATCAATGGACGCGTTCACCTTCACAAGCGAGAGAGTGCGCAGCACTCATCGAATGTTCACTCTACGTTATTTTTATTTGAACGTACTGTGAGCAATACATATTAGATTCATTGTTGTGTCATAGGCTTGGGGGATCACGAGGCAGCTGCCATGGCAGCCAGCGGCGGGCCGGCAGCGTCGCCAGCAGACCTTGGCCTCCAGCGCCGCAGCGTGGCGCAGCGTGGGCACGTCCTGCGCACGGCAGCCCAGGTCCGCGAAGGACGGGACCCCGAGCGCCTGCAGCGTGGCGGCCTCCAGCGCCGCCAGCGGCGAGCCGCCGTGCGCGGCGGC
>WELB01000036.1:858665-877591 GCA_009602725.1 Spirogloea muscicola
GGCGGGCGCCAGCGTCGCGGGCCGCGGCGCCATCGCCGGCGTGGGCCGCGCCGCGGAATGCGGCGGGGAAGCCGGGCCAGGGGCAATCAGCAAATACGCCAGCCACGTGTCGGGCTGTCGAGGAGGGGAGAGGCTGCCGCGCCTCCCTCCCCGCTGCGCGCTCCCGAATCACTGCACCTCTCTTCCTTTCTTTCCCTCCCTCCCCGCCGCCCCCTCATACACAACCCGCACCCCTCCCTTCCGACCCCCACACCCCTCTCCCCCCACCGTCGTCGCAATTTCGCCTCCCTTCTTCGCCGCCGCCGCCCACGCCGCCGCGCCGCCGCCTCCATCGCCGCCGCGC
Organism: Spirogloea muscicola; assembly: GCA_009602725.1. Taxonomy (NCBI): domain Eukaryota; kingdom Viridiplantae; phylum Streptophyta; class Zygnematophyceae; order Spirogloeales; family Spirogloeaceae; genus Spirogloea; species Spirogloea muscicola. Next base: position 859,009 of record WELB01000036.1, read on the forward strand.
CACCGCCACCGCCGCCGCCGCTGCCACCGTCGCCGCCGCTGGCAGCCGGCTCCCGCGCGGCTGAGCTTTGCGGAGGAGGTCAAGGAGGGCTCACAAGGAGGTGCGAAGGCCCGCCAGAGGGGCCCGCCGGCCGAGCATCGGCGGTGGCCGAGGGCGGCGGCGTGAAAGGAGGGAGGCGCCGCGGCCCTGGCGAGAGGGCCTCGCGGAGGCCTTCTGGCGGCGCCGGGGGGGCCCTCGGCCTGGATGCAGGCCGGCGGCCGCCATGGACGACCTCTGCGGGCTCTACTTCACCGGCAAGAAGCAGCTCGCCTCGGTGTACCTCACGCCGCCAGACGCTGGTGCGCAAAGCGCCAGTCGGCAGAATTACTGCAGCTCGTATCTCGTATCGATGCCGTTGGCTGTCGTCCTGGATTCGTCTGGCAGCACGGACTTCCGGCGACTAGGTCGACCGGCACTGATCTCGCCTCAACGAGACGCGCCGACGATGACCACGTCGGGGCGTGCGGTCTCCCCACGCAGATTGCCACGAGGAGCTCGATGAGGACGACGACGACGCCGCCGTGCCGTGCCCCTACTGCTTTGAGGACTTTGGAGATGTGCCATTGCTCTGTCAGCACCTCCAGAGCGGCCTGCACCCCGAGAGCAAGGCTGTGGTACTGCTTCGCTTCTCTTGTACACGGCCAGCTGAGGGTGGCCCCCCCTGCTCAGCACACGAATGCCTGCAGTAGCCGGCGCGTCAGCTTGCTTGATACTGCGGCTGGTCATGGGGACTCTGCCTGCAGTCTGAGCCACCATTGCTGGCTTCGTGTGTCCCGGGGGTTGGCCATGTCGTTCTGGAGGGCAGCTTGCTCTGAACATAAGGTCTAACAATGGCTTGACTTGGCTACGCCTGAGCCGCCCTTGCAAGTTGATCAACGTCCGCGTGCATCTCATTGTGGCCTGGCAGGTTTGCCCGATATGCAATGATCGGGTCGCCAAGGATGTGCTGGGCCACATCATGAAGCAGCATGGTTCTTTGCGCCAGGTCGGGAGCTCTAGCTATCCCCAGGCCGAGGCTACAGAGTCGCTAGTCATTTGCACCTTGGTAGCACCGCTGCTTGTCAGCAAGCTCTGATTGATGAGCCGACTCTGACGTGAACATGAACCCCGGGCTCGTTCAGGATGAGGACATGGGGCTGCTGCAGGGCCACAAGCTGGCAGCGGCAGCTGGCGGCCGTGACCTGCGACGGCTGTCAACTGCCTCCCACGAGGGGCGGGACCTGAAGGAACTTGCAGGCCTGCTGTTCATCCGGGATAAGGAGAAGCTCGCCGCCATGCAGCAGGCGCGGCAGCAGGCCTCCGACGCGCTCTTCTCGAGCTTTGTGGACACCCTCACCTCTGACGAGGGCTCGAGCCAGGCCACTGGCACCGTCGCTGCTGCTGCTGATGCTGCACTCCTTGACGAGGGCGTTCATGCATCACTACCCGTCCCGGTGCCTGAGTCCAGGTTCGTGCTATGCGCTTGTGCCTCTGCTCTGCGCTTGTCCCTCGTATTTGAAGCAAAGGGTATGTGTCATGAACCTGCAGTTCAGAGTTCGCAGATGTATATTGATCATCTCCTGGTAATTCCCGCTCTGTCAGGTTGACATAGTGGCAGCATTAGAATACAGCTGACTGTCAGGAGGCAGCAGCTCTCAATCTCGTCGTTTCATGACTGTACTTCGTGAATCCATGGGCCATATTCTGAGCATCCAGCAATGTGTGTCAGATGCTTGGCCCTTCAGGGCAGCATTACTGTGGGGGACTTTAGGAGCAAGCTTGCAACAGTCTGCAGATCTGCAGATTTGCAGATCCAGACCTGACTGTTCTAGCAGGCACCATAAAGATTTGCTTTGAGCTGTGGCATTACTGATTAATGTGGGCGGAGGGTATGCCTGCCGTGACAATGTGTTAGAGCTTCACAGAGAGAGAGATGCTCACAGTGCTTCGCTTGCTTTGCAGGGTGGAGTCAGACATGATGCTAGACGAGGCGGCTACGCGGGCTGCCTTTGTGCAGCAGCTTGTGCTCTCAACCATATTTGGGCACAGGTGATATAGTGGCCCTCATTGGCCAGTTGATGGCGCAAGTGTGCATAGTGATGGGAACTGGAATCTTGGAATTTCCGTTCCTCTCCCGACAGTGCCATCCCTTCTAGGCTGCTTATGTAGGCGTGATTTTGTATGGCTCGCCCATGCGGGCACAGTCGATTTTCGTTTGGCAGGCATTGATGACTAGTCGGTTAAACACTGGTGAATACGTGAGACTAGTACCAAAGTGCCACATTTTTAGTTACTCACCAAGGTGCAAACTCAGGTCGACAATACTGATTATTGACTTGGTCATTCGTGGTTATGGTAACTTTAGTCTGTCATAAGGGAGCTGATATTGCTCCACATTGAGGCAATACCAGCGAACACAATGAGTGAAGTTGCAATGCCCAAGCAGTCACCTTCAGCAGGGTTTCAGCAATTGGTGTCTCTGCTGGCAGCCAGTATCCAGATACCTTGCTCAGCTTCTTCCAATGTGCCCGTATTTGTGACGCTAGGCTCCCAATGTGGCTGGAGATAGCTGCTGGTGACGACGACCATTCTTGGGCGGTGGCACTAGGACGTCTTACGGTTCTTGGCTGGAGACGTCTTTCAAAGACCTGCCTGTAGCCATTGGCCCAACTTATATGACTGGGGCGGGCATGCGCCTGTCAGCCTCCTGCGGTCCACGGCCCATGCCTTGCGTGCTGGCCGTGCTCTAGCTGCAGCCTCTGGCTTTCGTCAGAGGGATTGCTTTCCGGCTGCTAGTCTTTCTGACAGCGGCTCGTAATTAGAGGTCACCAAGGAATTAACCTACCGGGAAAGCTTTGGGAAGTGGCTTTTCGGCCCCTTCGGACCTTGTCTATTCTTTTCGGGCAGGCTTTTCACAGCCCTCGCCTTCTTGGGGTGAGCCGCTTACGTAGAGATTTCGCGTTGTAGCTGGGCGCACAGGGAGGCATGTGGCTGGCGTCATGTGCTGCATGTAACTTGCTCTGCCGCTGCCGCCACCGAGGGCTTGACTTGTCGTCCGCCTGACGGCCAGTGATTACAGGTGCCGGCGAGTGGGCGCCGGCAGCTCCAAAATCGTTGGCAGCTTCGGCGGCTGCGGCATTCCCATAGCCGAAGCTTGCAGCCTGTGATGCTACATCCTAAACTCTAAAACTAACCCTAAGCCCGAACTCCTAAATCCGAACGCTTCCTCTGGCTTCCTCTGGCCCCCTTCTCGTTCTTTGTTCATTCTTTTTTGGGCTGGCTTGTCCAGCCCCTATCCTCAATGGGCGAGCCCTTTTCTTCTAAATCCTCACCACCTAAACCCCTACACCTTACACCCGAAACCCTAACCCTAAATTCACAACTGAGCATTGGCACTACATGCACGTCGGGCGACGGGGTTTATGACCGCAGGCGGCGGCGGCGGCGGCGGCGGCGGCGGCGGCGGCGGCGGCGGCGAAGGCGGCGGCCGTGCCCGCTGCGAATGCCCGGCTTCCGGCGCTGCGGTAGCCATCTTGAACGGCGCTGAGCACGTCAGGGCAGCGCTCGTTGTCGAGATGCGGCGCTGAGCGCCGGCTGCCAACCTCCGCCGCGCCGCCTCATGGCGGAGAACGGCCCGGAGGCGGGCGACGACGGCCCGGAGCTGGAGCTGGCGCGCAGCCTTGTGCACGAGGCCGTCGAGATCTTGGCCTTCGTGGCCGCCGTCGTCGAGCGCCGCGGCGCCCTCGAGCCGGCGGCGTACGCCAGGGCTCATGTCATAGTGAGTGCCAGCTGCTCCCACAGAGCGGCGGCAGGCGAGTTACTGCCAGCGCGCAGCTGCTAATGCAGTCATCGTCGTCTTGGCAGTTTGGGAAGTACCAGCAGCAGCCGCAGCTCCTGGATCCGTATCTAAAGGACATCGTCCAGCCACTGCTGCTCCTCCTACGCTCCCTAGCTGAGCCGTCACAGCCCTGTGAGTCCCCACCTTCACAGCAATATACTGTCAGTGTGAAGATATAATTGCGATGACTCCTTGATTGTGCTACTTCTCTTTTGCACAAGTACTTTAGTCCAGCGAGCTTGCACTTGAAGGCTACCAGACCCCTCTTTATTGGCAGCAAGTTCTGTTTCTTCACCTGCGTGCACTTGCATGCAGCCTATGATGCGGACTCCTCAACGACAGGAAACCTTGAAGCAGTCCAGGTTCCTAGAACCTTAACCCTAAACCCTAATCTCCTAAATGCAGCCACATCTGGGTCTTGGTACCTAGACAGTAAAGCCAGCTGCTGAGCTTGCATTGCACTTGTGCTGCCCTTGCAGTGAAGGCTAGTCTTACTCCTAAATCTTACCCTTTGAAGCCTCCATTGCCATCTACAAATGCAGAAGGTGGGAAGGACAATGTACGTGCTGGCAACAGTGAGGGGCTATAAGGTGCTCTCCAAGTTCTTCCCCGTGGAAGCATCCCTTCTGGAGCCAGTGTCGGCGCTATTCAACAGGTGCCATACTGAGGTATAGTCCCTGCACGTCTGGCCACACACAAGGGGCTGCAATTGAGTGCTTGAGCTGATGTTGGTGGTGTATATGCAGGTGTCTGAAATGACTCGTGAAGCAACAAAGGACGTGGACGAGGAGGGCAGCTGGCAGGCTGAATACACCCTCTTGTTGTGGCTTGCCATGCTGGTCCAGATACCGTTTGACCTTGCCACAGTGGACAGCATGCTCACAGGTCTGTCGGAGAATCAATCCCATCAGCACTGTTAAACAGCACTGCGCTGTAGTTGTAGTCGTACCTCTCTTTGAGTCAATAACGAAGCTCAGCTGGAAAAAGTGGTTTGGCCAATGCAGGACAAGAAATTGCACAGCCCATGCAAGAGGGACCACCATTGGCACAGCGCCTGATAGCCCTGTGTCAGAGCTGCCTTGGCAGCCCTGCGGCTGTACGCGATATGGCAGTTGTCCTTCTCGCCCGCCTCCTCACCCGAAGGGACATGTGTGGGCCTCTTTTGAGGTTGAATATGGTCAGACTCTGTAGTTCTTTCATTGCATGTCCACACGAGGAACCTGCTCAGTTCCCTTTGTGACGAGCATACACCTGGGCCGATGACCAGCGCAATATGTAGCTAAGTAGTAATCTGAAAGTACAAAGCGTACTGTTACACTGCCATACATACAGCGGCGTGAGTCAGCTGCCTGACTGTTTGTCCAGATTTATGACGTGGTCTGCTACAAAGGTCGCGGAGATGGGTGCTAATGACAAACAACAATCCTTGGTGTTCCTCATACCAGGAATCATTGCCTGCCTGAGCATGATCTTCAAGGTCATTAGCTTCCTTGCTCAATGCAGTAGCTAAATTGAAAGATGTTGGAGAAAGCTGTTCTTGGCTTGCTTGGAAGTTACTCAAGTATCTTCTCAATATCGAAGTGCTTGTTGGAAGGGTAGTCTTTGTGGCACTTGCTTCAAGTTAACATGACCTGCACTGCCTCCCATGCCTCATGGATGACTGTGCTGAGCATCTGCAGATGGGGGAGAAGAGCACACTCTCAACATTGGCTCCGCTGGTATGGAATGATGTTGTCTTACTCTTGCTGGAGTCCCCTATGGCACAACGTAGTCCACTCTTGAGGCGACTGCTCAGCAAGCTGCTGCATCGGATTGCGTTGATACACATGCCCTCCCGTGTGGCTGAGTGGCGGTATAAGGTGCACCTTGGGCTGACACCGTTAACCTGAAAAATCCTTTGCTGGCCATTCTACCTGCATGTGTACCATGTGTATTCATACTGCAAGTGGTGGGCTGCTTTGATGCATTGTCATCATTGTTCATACTGCACCTGCATCGACTGCATCTTTGCTCATGAGGCAAGTGTTTTTCAGCGTGGCAGCCGCATGCTGGAGCACAACTTCATCAAGACTGCCACTCTGGTCGGAGGCAACAGTGCAGACATGCTAGCTGCTGAGATGGATGCGAAGTCTACAATGTCCAGGGCCGACAATGAGCTTGGGGATGACACACATGTACCCGAGGAACTTGAAGTTGTGGTCCATCACCTCCTAATTACACTCCGGGACAAGGTGACAGTGCATACCAACTTGCAGTCCAAGGCTTGCAGAGCATATAGTTCCAAGGCTTTCAGAGCATGCTCAGAAACTCATGATGGCATTACTGAGGGCTCTACTGAGGGCTCTGCTCTTACTTCACACTATCTTGCTCTCAGGATACAAGGGTTAGATGGTCTGCTGCAAAAGGCCTGGGGAGGATAAGTGCTCGCCTTTCAGTCTCTCTTGCTGATGACATCGTTCAGTCCATCCAAGAGCTGTTTTCGGCAAGCGAGGTAAGGATTGCAATGTGGAAGAGACTGAGGCCTTATATTGATTTCTAGGAGCCGCCCTATCATTTTTATTGTAGTTCACTGACGTGCCCATCTCAAGTGCTGCAAAAGTGCTGCTCCAGGGATATGGTGCATGGCATGGTGCCTGCTTGGCCCTGGCTGAGCTAGCCCGTCGAGGCCTGCTTTTGCCAGCTCGCTTGGCGGCAGTGATTCCACTCGTCACAGAGGTAATGTGGAAGCAAGAATGTCTTACTTTGACAACGTATTTTGATGGTTAACTACAGCACAGTGTGCGATAACCCAAATGGATATCTTCTTGTAGATAGTAAGATTAGCCAATCCTGCTTTCGCCGTCTCTGTATGAGGCAGGCACTGCACTATGAGGTGCGAAGAGGAGCTCACAGCATTGGAGCCCATGTCCGTGATGCTGCTGCATACGTGTGCTGGGCTTTTATGCGTGCCTATGAGCCAATAACAATTGGAGACTACCTGCATCTTCTAGCACCTGCTCTCCTTGCAGTGGCCACTTGCGATCGTGAGGTGGTGTCCAGCTCACCCATCAACGTTGGCATTCATGTCGAATTTGCAGGCAGCAGCAGATCAGAAATTGGATAGTCTTTTTCCTGAGCATGGACTGCATGACCTCTTTTTAACCCAGCCAAGGACCTCGTCTAAGTCCTGCATTTGAGATCGATTTTGCAGGTCAACTGCCGTAGGGCTGCTGCAGCAGCCTTCCAAGAGGGAGTAGGGCGACAGCATGGGCACCTCAAGCACGGCATGGAGATAGTTGCAATCGTGGATTATTACAATCTGAGCTCCATGCGCCATTCCTGTACGTCAGCAGCAATCTCAGTGGCTCAATTTGCAGAGTTCCGCTTGGCTCTTATTGAGGAGCTTCTGCTCAGAAAGACACAGCATTGGGTGAGTGCAGTCTGTAAGCTTTGGCTTCTACCATGCGGCTGGTCAACTGCAATAGTTTATGTGTCTGACTTGGACATTGCAGGTCACATGCCTTTGTCTTTACCAGTCGCTTTTCAATTGCAGAGCAAGGCAATGAGGGAGGTGGCAGCTGAGGCCTTGGCCCTCTTGGTTCCGCTGGATCCATCGTACTTCATGAGCTCCGCACTGGACCATCTCTGTGAGAGCACCTTGTCTCCAGATTTGAGCTTGCGGCATGGCACACTCATGGCACTCTCCCACATTCTTCGTGCTCTGCCACCACTATCATTAGGTAAGCGACACATACTCTTCTGCGGGTCATATTAATATGATTGACTGCAATTGCATGTGCTGTGTCAAACAATAGCTACTGATCTGAGATACTTGTGTGTGTACATTGGTGTCAGAAAGGCAGTCCACCGTTGCAAATGTCTTGTCAAGGATGGAGAAGTCAAGGCTTTTGAGGGGAAAGGGTGGAGAGATCATGGCGAGGCTTCCTGCCACTTTGTTGCAAGCATGGCAGCGGTGTGCTTGACCCTCTCAGCGCCCATTTTGGATGGCCTTCAGCAGCTCTTAGACGAGAATCTCACCCACCCATCCGAAGCAGTCCAGGTAAGCAATAATTGTAATGCCTGTCTAAGTCATGTATGTTTGTAATAGTTTCAGTTTCTATTCCAAGTGCTTCTCGTGCAGGCAATGCTGGCTTGCTCTTCTTTCTGATTGCAATTGCTTGTAATTTCCATAGGAGAACGCCGCAGCTGCTCTTCGCCAATTTGCTATGGCATACTTGATGCATCCTTCGCCTTCATCTGTTTCGGACATCTGCGAAAAATACTTAGAGGTCCTAAAGGAGGGCCCAGGGAGGAGGCCAGAGGCCTGCAGGGGCGCAGCTCTGGCGCTTGGAGCTCTTCCCTCCCAGCTGCTGAGACCATCCTGGGAGGTTATCTTGAAGGAGCTCTGCACAGCTACTCGATGGGAGGTACATAATGCACACCTTTCCACGTGGCCCAGTTCCGTCCATGCTGATGACGTGAAGTAGCAGTGCAGTGCTATTGGTAGCTGCTCATATCTGACATTGAAGATGTGGCAGGAAGAAACCAAAGATCAAGCAGCTACTCAGGGAGATGCACAGACAAGAGTGAATGCTGTCAGGAGCATCGCATCTGTCGTACAGACTCTGGGTGTTGCAACAGATTGCCAGGAGTCAAGTGGTACTGTTACTGGCATGATTCCAGTGAGCACAGTGCGAAGTGTAGTGCTGGACACGCTTCTGCCAGCCATGGGCGACTATGCCACAGACGACCGAGGTGACGTGGGATCTTGGGTGCGAGGAGCAGCTGTTGTCAGCATGGAGAGGTGCCTCCTGCTACTTTCAGAGGCAATGGATAGGGTCAGCAGTCACAGGTCTACGAGCAACTCCAGGGCAACGGGACTTGCAGACGCAGATTTCAATGTCAAGGTTGTAGCTGAGATGTCTAAGCAAGCTGTAGAGAAGCTGGACAAAGTGAGAGCTATCGCAGGATCGACGCTGCAGCGAATTGTGCATCAGGGCCTAGTCATATTGCCATCGATTCCTGGCTACTCTCCCTTGAAGCTGCTCATCCCACAAGATACCTCCATAAATTGGGCAGTGAGCACCTCTCCTGTAGACCTCCGTTGTCAAAGATATTCTTCATGATGGTTTTGGGCGTGATCGTTGGTCCCTATTTGCAGACCCTTACATTGGAAATTGCCACTTGAAAGGGTCTCAAAGTCGTTGATCATGGGTCTTGGCAGGCTGCCGAGGACACATTCCCTAGGCTGGTGGCTCTCCTTGCCTGGCCAGATTTGCGAGGGCCGCTCCTGGAAGGGTTGGTCATCTCAGCTGGCGGACTGACAGAGTCCGTCTCCAAAGCTGCCACAACAGCACTGCTGCACTTCCTTGGCAGTGTTGCTGAGCCCCAACGCCGTGTATCCATTGACATTGGGCTTGAGTTTGTGAATCTCCTGAGAAGGCGGGGTCGCTGCGAGCGCGTGGTGCTGCCTGCTTACAAGGTTGCTATATTTGCAATTGCAGCATTTACTTTAGTCAAGTAGCAGTTGCCCTCAAAAGCTTCCATTTAAAGAGCTTGTTATTTTCAAGAGCTTGTTAATGACATTGATGTTTTATCAAGATTGAATAGCTGATAGGGCCGGGGCCTTCAACTCAAATTGCATTTGTGCTTGTCCTTGCAGACTATGAACACCTTGATCACCAGCGGAGTTATCCTGATTGCGGAGGTGATGAGCACTCAACGCTTGCTGCAGAATGCACACCTAAGCATTCATGCCTTCTTGGGTATTCAACAATCAATGACGTGTCTTTTCAGGAGTGTCAAGGCTTAGGAGGAAAACAGCTTGGGGCTTACCTGGCGGAAGTGATTCAGGAAGAGCTGCAGGGACCTACTCTACCTTCCCCTCCCTCTCGTGGCTTAGGTGCAGCCTCAAGGGCAGGCCCCAGCGTCCATGTCCTACTGGCGGCAGCGCCAGTGCTATGCCAGCTCCTTAGCTGCCCTGCTGCAGTTCAAGTGGCGGTTCCACAGGTCCTTGCCCTGTTGGCTTGTCGTTATCCTCGTGTAAGTTACGAGCTCATACTCATTGCTGTTTACCCACAAATGTTGATATTGCTGATAGTGCTACATTTCTCAATGTTAACTGGACTTCGTGACCCAGTTGAGCATTTTGTTCTCTGCAGGTAAGGAGCTACAGTGCGGAGCAGCTGTACTTGCAGCTACTCACAGAAGGCGAGGAGAGCAGCAGCGAGAAGTTGCTGGAGATCCTGGCAGTTTCTCAGTGGGATGCCCCCCTTGCCGAGCTCACCCACCCACTTCAAATAATCACACAGTTCCTGGGGAGTTGACACAGTTGGCAGTCATTCTTAAGCATTTGCTAGTCCATTCTTTGCTACAGACTTCCATGGGGCTGCCCTTGTGTTGCTGCTGTGAGTAGCTCTTCATTGGTTGCTTGTCCATGTCCAGAGTCTGATAGCTGCAAATTGTAGTAGGAGCCCAGTGGTGATTCACTACTACTTGAGTTGAGTTGGCTACTGCAGGCTGTCACCGCCTGCTGCATCATAAGGTTGCAGCTTCTTGAAGAGAAGCAAGAGTGTCCTCAACCTGCCTCATCTTCCTGCAGTACTGGGTGGGGATCCACCTTAGGACATGACCGTGTTGGAGATCGTAGAATTTCCCTCCCCTCCAAAGAGATACAGTGAAGTCTTTGAGGGGAACAAGCCACATAATTCGATGACTGCTGTGGCAGACCGACACCGGCAAGGTTGAGGAAAGGAAGGCTGCACGAGTGAACCAGTAGAAAGTCAATGCCCCGTAAAGTGGTCAGCTTGTGTTAATTCACACAAGCAGCTCTTCAAGTCAGAGGGGCCGCTCTTAATTGGAGCCACCTGCCCCCAATCATTTGTGTGTGCTTGTGCAAGACAAACACAGAGATGGTCTCTTGAGCCCTTCAAGCTGCTGCCTTCATGGAGATCTCAATGGGGATCTCAATGCACTTCTTGCTACTTTGGCGTGCTTGCTTCCGCGTGTGTGCTTGGGTGCGTCCATCACTGTTGCAGGATCGACAATGCACGGCTGAAGAGCTGCCAAGTTTTGAAGCCTGGCATTCACAATTACCTGTCCATATTTGACCCACTTCTTCAGCGATGGAGCCTTTGTACTCACTCGCTCTTCCACCCTCAGATTTCCTTACACCTGATGTCATTCCCTCTGAGATGGCCATCTATAGCCATTGCCCTCTTCGGTGGCAGCTTCTTGCGGAGGTACAGAATGGCGACAAGGAGCCTTTCTGTTTGGACACGTCCTTTGAGACCTTGGGTTACTAAGCTCCCCTCCACTCTACATTCGTGCTTAGCTGTGTGGTTTAGGCGCCTTTCGGCTCATTGGACCTTGTCCATCCTGTTTGGCAAGGCCTTTCACAGCAACTACCTTAAATCTGGAAGAGCTTCCTCCGTTCGGAAACGTTGCATTCCAGCCTGGCTAAGGACCTTGGCGCTCGAACCAGCTGGCCGTCGTCGTCGTCGGCGCCACAACTGGGACGACGGCCGGCACCGCGCGCCGACCCGTCGGCCAGGGCACCTGGCTAACGGGCGGCCCGCAAACCGGGCGCCTTATCTGAGGACGGCGTTAACGGCGGCCACTGCCGCGCCCCCCTCTCCGCGGCCGGCCGCGGGGCCTCCCTCCCCGTCAAGGCTCGCTCGTCTCCCCACCATATGATCAATGGCTTACCAGCCACTATCCCTTTCGGGCGCTGCGGCTCTTCCCATAAGCGGGGCGGGCGGGCCCACAACGTCTCCGCCGAGAGACCTAACCTCCCTCCTCCGCGCCCCTCAGCCCGCCATCCCCGCCGGCGAAGGCGCCGCATCCCGCGCGCCCGCCGCCGCCGCCGCCGCCGCCGCCGAGGCCGCGCCTCCCGTGGCGGCGGNGGCCGAGCCGGCGGCTGCTCTCCACGTCCGACCACCGCTACAACTCGCGCGACCACGTCCCGCTCTTTGCCAACAAGGTCGGACCGTTCCACAACCCCAGGTCAGTGGCTCCTCCCGCGGATCCGGCCGCTTGATCGACCCCTGCTTTTGCTGGTCGCCGCTTTGGATCTGAACGAGCTCGCCGATACCATTGGTGGAGGAGCCGAGGAGCTTGAGGCGTCTCTCATAAGCGTCCGATGGCCGGCGCCCGCGCCGCAGTGAGACGTACCAGTACTACGACCTGCCGTTCTGCCAGCCGCTGTCCTCGGCTCACAAGGCGGAGGACCTCGGGGAGGTGCTGGAGGGCGACCGCATGATCGAGTCCCCTTACGACGTCAACTTCAACGTGGACAAGGAGGACGAGGTGCTCTGCACCAGGACGCTGGCGGCAGCCGATCTCAAGAAGTTCCGCAAGGCCGTCAAGGAGGACTACTACTTCCAGGTCCGTGTGCTCGCCGCCGGTCCCGCTGAGCCCTCGCACTTGGCGTCGGGCTACAGCCGCCAGAAGGGGCCTAATGTAGGCCAGATCACTCGCCGCCAGTGCTCTCAAGTGGCTGGAATTCAATCTGCACGGCGAGCTGAGAAAGCATGGCCGCTCTGCCCATGGCCTACTGGCTTGCCTGGCAGATGTTCTACGATGACCTTCCAATATGGGGCTTCATTGGGAAGATCCAGAGCAAGGACGGCGAAAAGTATCTGCTGTTCACGCACGTGCACTTCGACGTGCACTACAACAAGGACCGCGTGATCGAGATCGGTGTCTCGACAGACCCCGACCAGACGGTGGACATCACCGGCGATGGTCCGCTGAACGTCAAGTTCTCCTTCTCGACGGCGTGGAAGGAGGTGGCGACGCCGTTCGAGCGACGCATGGATAAGTACTCCAAGTACTCATTCCTGCCTCAGCACCTGGAGATCCACTGGTTCTCCATCATCAACTCCTGCGTCACCGTCCTGCTGCTCACCGGCTTTCTCGCGACAATCCTCATGCGCGTCCTCAAGAACGACTTCATCAAGTTCGTACTTCGTGTCCCACTAACTTATGGCTGGTGTAGCGCCTTTGTCTTCAGAGAGACTCCACCCAACAGTGACGCTTATGCTTGCTAGGCGAGCAGCAGGGCAGGCTCGACAGGCTTACAAATGCCACAGAGCAGTTATCATAATCGAAATTGTTCAAAGCTACAAGTTTGTTAGCTCTTGGGCTTGATAGATACATAACCCTTGTCGAACAAGTGTGCGGTTGCACTGCTGCTGGGCATGGGTTTTGGCTTCCAAAAGGTTTGTGGCTCAGGCCTTCACTGATACTAATATTCACTCACTTGCTTCGTTGCATTGGCAGGTACACTCGAGAGGAGGAGACCGCAGAGGATCAAGAAGAGACTGGGTGGAAGTACATCCATGGGGACGTGTTCCGCTTTCCGCCCTATCCCAGGTTTGTGTGACAGCACGGCAAGATTAGGCAGGGCGCTGATGAGTCCACTTTCGACTGCATCTTCACCTCATCTCATAACTTTCTGTCATGGGGTTGGCTTCTAAGACAAGCCCAACTTGCAGATGCTGACTTGTCTTTTTGCTGCAGCTTTTTTGCTGCGGCCATTGGCGCGGGCACACAGCTCCTGGCGCTCGTCCTCTGCATCTTTGGCCTTGCTCTGGTGGGGGTCTTCTATCCGTACAACCGGGGGGCCCTGTACACGGCGTCCATTGTCCTGTACGCGCTCACAGCAGGCATTGCCGGCTATGTCTCTGCCAATCTCTTCCGTCAGATGGGCGGAGACAATTGGGTGAGCCCTTCGTTGCTGCAAACCTTTGGGGATGGTCAAAGCAGAGGTGGCCCTCTTGGATGCTGCTGGACCAGTTATTTGCTGACTTCAGCTGCTAACATCACTGCAGGCTGTATAAGTAATGGAACTCAGGACGTCTGCTAAGTTCTGGTGCATCTTGGTGGTGAGACTCATGCAGCTACTTGACCACTGACCTGGGCTCCTCTGCGAAACGGCAGGTCCGCAATGTTGTCTTGACTGCCTCTCTTTTCTGCGGGCCCCTCTTCCTGGCCTTCTGCTTCAACAACACGGTTGCCATCGTCTACACATCCACTCAGGCGCTGCCATTCGGCACCATTGTCATCATCCTTGTCATCTGGGCCCTTGTTACGTTCCCGCTGACTGTAAGTGGCAGCTATCTTGGTGCTTGATTGTGGTGGCCTCCGAAGGGTAGGATATGGCTTGGAGATCAGCGCATGGCCAGCCTCATCCTGCCAGTCTTAGGCTTGCATATATTGCAAAACGGGTGGAAGGAGCCCTCTGGAGAGGCGTAGTTTGACGGAGGACAAGCACGTAGTGGAGCACATTGTTGCCAAGGTGTATGAGTAGCGAGCTGCCCGTAGCGTAATGCTGCAGTCAGGTGTGCAACCGCTCCTTTACGAATCCACCTTGGCGTTGCACGCAGGTCCTCGGCGGCATTGCTGGTAAAAACAGCAAGAGCGAGTTCGGGGCACCGTGCCGCACTAATAAGTACCCTCGTGAGATTCCCACGCTGCCATGGTACAGGCAGGCCATTCCTCAGGTATGCCAGTTTCGCAACCTTCCCTTGCATCCCTTGAAGACGAATGAGTGTAGTTGGGGACCCCGTGCAGCCTGTGTCTGCAGCTTCTTCACCGCAGCTTACCTCCCTGACTTCAGGGGAAATTATACTTCAGGTTCTCTATATGCCTAGCTGCCTCGATGACAGTGGACACGTTCGCAGTCTCGCTTGGCAAGGACAGGCCTGTGATGCTTGCCTGATGCCAAGCACGTCTGCTGGTTGGCTCCATGGCGGGCCAGATGGCGATGGCGGGCTTCCTGCCATTCAGTGCAATCTATATCGAGCTGTACTACATTTTTGCGAGCGTGTGGGGACACAAGATCTACACCATCTACAGCATCCTTTTCATCGTCTTCATCATACTTATTATTGTGACAGCATTCATCACGATTGCGCTCACCTACTTCCAGCTTGCCATCGAGGACCACGAGTGGTGGTGGCGCTCGGTGCTGTGTGGCGGCTCCACTGGCTTCTTCATCTACGGCTACTGCTTCTACTACTACTATGCGCGTAGCGACATGCGAGGTTTCATGCAGACATCGTTCTTCTTTGGCTACATGGCGTGCGTGTGCTATGGCTTCTTCCTCATGCTCGGCTCAGTCGGTTACCGCGCTTCGCTCCTCTTTGTGCGCCACATCTACCGCGCCATCAAGTGCGAGTGACTGATGCAGCTGCAGCAATCAACAAGCAGCGACCATCCTTCTACCCCCTCCATCACGCCCTCGGCCTTGCCCTGCCACATAGCTCGCACCTAGGACCCTAGGACAGATGTTGCCCGTCTCTGCCCCAGACCTGCTCCATGCCGCCGGCAATCGGAGGATTCTGGCGGAAGTCGAGCCTCTCGGCTAGATGCACGCGTTGCAGGCGAGCAGCCCGTTCGGTGCAGCAATGGCCAAGCTGGTGTTGCTGTTGTCACATACCAGTCATTTATGACAATCCCTTCTACAAAAACCTTCCCATCCATTGCCCATGCAACAGCTGCGCAATAACCATGTCATCCAAGGGCTGTGCGATCGACAAGAGCAGAGAATTCGCGGCCAATAGGTGCTCTGCCAATGGTGCTCGCCCTCCGGTCCCATGGAGGAGCTGTACAGAGGGGTGCTGAGTCACATTGATTCGAACATCTTTTGTGGGCCAAGCTCGAAATCATCCGCGTCGCCGGCATATCTCCCTCTGTCCTTCAGAGACAGCTGCCAGAGGCAAGCGACAAGGTGCAGGATCAGTGCGAAGCTTTCACGGTCTCAAACAGTGGCAGCCACATCTTGCTAGATCAGAGGGGCATGAGACAGCCAGGTGTCGCTTGCACCTTGCTGAGGTACGCATGGTCACACGAGATCTGCTCGTCCATCACCTCAATTTTCCAAGCGACGTCAATCATGCTGCACCCCAAGCGGTCAAGAACATCAGGGTGAAGGTGCTTCCATATAAGGTCAGGGCATCTTTGGTGGCAGCAACGCTAACGTCGCAGCTGAGTGGTCGCGACAGCCTTACTTCTTGATGTTGGCATCGAGGCGGTCGGTGACGTCAAGCGAGGTGTACTGCTCTGGGTCCTCCAGGAACTGCACCATACCGTCCTTCTCGTTCAGGGTCGCAAAGATCTCGCCGTCCTCAATCTGCGTGAAAAGTATTCAGCCATGTCTGGTTTCACCCAACTGTCTGAATGAGGCAACTCCTACAGCAAGTCAATATATGTGATAAAGATTGTCACAAGGTGACAAGTAATGGCCGGACGGCAAGGCTTTCCCTCAATGCCTATCTTGACGCTGCGGCGCTGCCAGGGGAGAACAGACCATGCGGAGAATGTGGAGCTCAGCCTCCTTGGGGCCGGGGAGCTGCACGGTGGCGGCGATGTCAGCGAGCGAGAGCGTGACGTAGGTCTGCGTGAGGCGCTGGATGTTGCGCTTGTACAGCGACGCGACAACCTGCTTCGCCAGCCCCAGGTTGTTGTCCTGCAAAGGCGCAAGTGGTATTCAATTGTCAATAACATCCAAAAACAGGTAAAGATACCACACATACCGCTATCCAGGGCAGGCCGGGCTGCTGGAAGAAGCACTTGGCGACGTGGAGCCATGGCAGCTAGCAGTGGGCGCGGAGGGAGGAGAGACGCGAGGGGGGGAGGAAAGGGGGCCCGAACCCCCTCGGCTCACCCGCTGGAGGACGTCCTGGAGGCCAGCCACGCACCGCTCCAGGTCGCCGATGCTGCGCGTGCCGTACACAGCCATGATGTCCACGTAGTCCTGCCCGAGGGCCATGCGTGCTCCGCAGGATCACGGAGCTCGCTGTGAGTGCCTCACCCTCAGTGCACTGAGCCAAGCTGGCACAGTGAGAAAATTTGCCAGTCCCTGCCACAGCCCAGTGACAGGCTGTGGTAATAGAGGCGGCTGCAATGGTGGTTGCGGGGGCACCCTACCTGGGCACACGACTTGAGGTTGCGCTGCACAACAGGCGGCGTGTACTTGGGGAACTGCGGGACCTGCAGCATCAGACAGTCAGAGCGCCGCATGCTCAAATTCCTGAGCACTGGCTCTCTGCAGGTCAGTGGCATAACATGTGAAAACTGGCGGCCTTGGGTCAGGGCGCCTGCATTCACCTGGCCGGTGGCGAGCAGCGAGACAAGGACGTACTTCTTGTACGCTGCCACAGCAATGGCGTTGAGCACGATTGCAGGCGTCGTGAAGGCCTGGGTGACCACTGGGCACATTTGTGAGCGCGCCTGGAAGGGTCCTTGGCACAGAGGCAAGGTGGTGGCAGAAAGAGAGGAGATGTAGCACGAGCTGGAGAAGAGGGGAGCAGCAGTAGGAAGCGTCACTTGCAAGTAAGGATATGCTTTCTTGGAGAGAGAGGGGCGGGGGGTTGGATGGCATTGCAGTACGTTTTGGAGGAACTCTACTGCGCGGGCATAGCGTTTGAGGCCGATGTAAATCATGCCTCTGGCATGCAGCAGCAACGCAGACGAGTATCACAGTCAGTAGACACTGGATGATCATTTCATTGACCAACTCTGAGCTCAAGAGAACAGTAAGAACAAGTATTCTTGAATCTGAGAGCGGGCAACTTCAGCATGAATATAAACGGATGGCAGATGCGGCAACGGCAGCGGCAGGACTGGGAGCAGCGGCACCGCACCCATAGTAGAAGTACAGGAGGAGGTCGCGGGGCGTGGCGCCCGACCGGGCGGCGTCGACGTCGATGATGCCGGCATCGAGCAGCGGCAGCGCGGCAGCGTAGGTGCGCGACAGCAGACAGAGCTGGGCGGCGTCGGCGTGCTGCGGCGTCAGGTGCTCGGCGCTGGGCGCCACCTTGCGCGCAGCCGCTAGCAGCGGCAAGAGGGCGCGCGCCGGCTCGCCGCGCGCCAGCGCCGCCTCCTTGAGCTGCCGGCACACCGAGTTGACTGCCGGCGATGCCGTCATAAACACCGCAGGGCGGCGGCGGCGTGCCAAGCGGCACCACACGACCAGCTCGTCAACAAGCGGCGGGCCTGTGGAACGACGGCAGAGGAGGGCGAAGCAAGGAGACGAGCGAGATGGATGGCCAGACAAAGAGAGGAGGGGAGGAGGGAGGAGAGTGGGGGGTAAGTGGGTACCCTTGTCCGGGACGAGGCGCAGCTGCTCGGCGCTGCCGGAGAGCAGCGCGGCGCAGGCGTCCACCACGAATGCGTCCGCCTGCTCGCGGCCCGCCGCCCAGCTGTTGCCCTGCGCGTCGCTGCCCGCCGCCGCCGCCGCCGCCACCGCCGCCGCCGCAGCCGAGGCAGAGCAGCCGATCAGCGCACAGTCGATGGCCAAGCTGCCAATATCAAGCCCAGCGTCCAGTCGACGGAGCTGGGAAGATGTGGAAATGCAGGACAAAGTTGGATCTTCCATATTTGATTAAAGCAATGGCTGTAAGAAAGGCCAGCCCAGAGGACTGTACAAGGAGAGAGGGATGGAGTGTGTAGTGGGTGATGGAGGGCCTGAGTGGCCAAGTACCAAGGCGAGCACAGCGACAGGTGTACATCGCCTGCTGCTAAGCTGACCGGCTCAGTAACCACGAGTCAGCACGTAGAGGTCGCTAACTGATGCCCGTGAGAGGGAGAGGGCGGCGGGCGGGGCTTAGGGTTTAGGATTTAGGGGTTTAGGTGTAGGGTTAGGGTCGAGGCGCACAGGATGGCGAGCGCCAAGAGGGTGTGGCGGGCGGGGTCGAGCGCAGCGAGCGCGGCGGCGAGGCGCCGCGGCGCGGCGGCGGCTGT
>WELB01000036.1:878256-896234 GCA_009602725.1 Spirogloea muscicola
TTTTTTTTTTTTTTTTTTTTTTTTTTTTTTTTTTTTTTTTTTTTTGGCGGCGGCGGTGGCGGGCAGCGGCGGGCAAGGAGCGGCGGCGGCAGCTGCGGGAGCTGCGCTCGGCGATGGAGGGCTCCGACGCCAGCGCCAAGGAGAAGCTCCGCCTGCTCTATGCGCGCTTCCAGCTGCAGGCACGCCGCCGCCGCCGCCGCCGCCGCCGCTGCCGCCGCCGTCGCCGCCGCCTTTCTCTATCGCGGGCTGATCTGGCTTCGAGCGGGCGCCGCCTACATTGCCGGCAGCTCGTGGAGATGCGGCAGCTGGAGGCCGAGCTTAGAGCGCTACGCCGCCGCTGCGAGCACGCGCAGCGGGACCGGGACCTCGGTGAGCGGCTGCCCGCCACGGCCGCCATGGCTCCCGCAGGCCCACTCCTGACGGCAGCTCGTCGGCCCGCTGGCCTGACACTGGCGCCGCCTCGGCTGCCGCTGTGCTCGCGGGGGGCAGCCGTGGCGGAGGGCGCCAAGGGAGCGGCGGTGCGGCAGAAGCTGGAGTCGCTGTGCCGGGAGCTGCAGCGCCAGAACAAGGCCGTCATCGTCAGCTCCCCCTCTTATCACACAAGGCCTGGCTGCGCTTAATGGTCGCTGGCAAGCCGGCCATGGCCATCGCAGCTCGACCGGCGCTCAGGACAGCTCGAGAGGAGCAGAGTCCGCCTGACTACGCGGAGCTTGGCTTGTGGGCGCTGGCGCAGGACGAGAGCAAGCGCGTGGCGCTGGACGAGCAGCACAAGCGGCAGGAGCTGTCGGCCAAGTTCCACGCCACCATCAAGGTGATGGAGAGCCACTACACCCTCCTCCCTCCTCTCTCCCTCTTCTCAGCCTGCTGCTGGCCCCTCTGCCGGCTGAGGTCTCCGTCGCCCGCTGGCCTCCTCGTCCAGGACATCACGAGCAAGCTGGAGGACCAGAGCGATGAGCGCATCCGGCAGATCCGCGAGAACGAAACGTGAGTTGCTTACTGGTGGTGCGGCGGCCAATGACGCAGGCTCTGCTTTGTGGGGTTTCTTTGCCTGTGATCGCCGCCTGGTAGTCGCCGCATGCTTGAAGCTGACCCCCTTTGTTGTCGTTCACCCCCCTCCCTCCCTCTCTGTCTTGCCCATTTCGCCGCCTGTCCTTTCTGTGGTCCACGCCCTCCCCTCCTACCCTTCTCCCTCTTCTCCCCCCTCCCGCAAGCTCTCTGTGTACATTTTCCCAATATCGCCCCCCCTTCCTTCCCTCCTCTCTATCTTTCTCTCCCTCCTCTTCTCACCCTCCTTGCCTCCTTCTCTGTCTCGCTGCCGCTGTCCTCTCTCCCACCCTCTGAGGTGCCAATGTCGTCAATCTGAGCTTGCCCACTCTGCGTGTCGTAGCCTGAAGGACAAGCTCAAGCACTTCACGCAGCAGTACGAAATACGGGAGCAGCATTTCGCGCACCAGGTCGACCAAGCCGCCCTGCCTGCGCTCGCAATGTGTTGCCCAGCGCTAGCGCTTGGATGTCAGCGGCCTGCCCACGCCGGCTATAGCTGGTAGAGCTAGGCGCTTCCGACTTGGCCACAGCAGGTGCTGCTTGAGCCCAATGCCCAGCTGACAGCGTTCCGGGCAGCGCATGCTGGACTTGGTGCACAGCTGCGTACCAAGGTGCTGGAGCAGCAGCTCCTGGAGGCGAAGCTCAAGCAGCAGCAGGACATCGCTGCACAGGGCGACACCAAGGTTGCGCCAGGACCCCTCCTCGTTAGTGCGCGGCTCTTGCTTAGCCCCGCCGCCAGAGCGGCAGCTTATTACGCTCTGCGGCTGGGCGGTGGCGGCGGCGCTGGCGGTGGCGACCAGGCTCAGATGTACTTAGAGCAGATCAACCAGCTGCTCAAGACAGAGGCAGAGCTCCGCTCGCAGCTTGCTATGTACGGCGACAAGTTCGAGCAGTTTCAGGTCCGGATCCCCCTCGCTGCCGCACGCAACAAGGTTGAATGTGCATCAGCTTTGCCGCCATGATCGGTGGGCGTGGCTCTGTAGCCGCATGTGACGCTGGCCGCCGCCGCAACACAGGATACGTTGACGAAGAGCAACGAGGTCTTCTCCACCTTCAAGAAGGAGATGGAAAAGGTGGGCATGCTGTCGAGGTTTGCAGTTATCCCCCGCCCTTAGAGCCCATTAGCAGGGTCCCCTTTTGAGGGGCTAGGCATGCGGTTGAGGAACAGAGGGCGTTGCGCTTCTGTTCCACCTTTTTCTAATGGTGCCGCCAGCACCAAGAACCTTTCAACACCGTGCCGCTGTGACGTCCTGGCAATGGCTGGGAAGCAGATGTCCAAGACAATAAAGAAGCTGGAGAAGGAGAATGGATCCCTCAAGGCCAAGTGCGAGAAGTCGGACGTCTCCATCATCGAGCTGCTAGACGAGGTAAAGCCCGGGTTTGGCTCCATAGCTAGAAGGAGGGACGGACTCCCTGGTGTATTTTGAATTTCTGGTTGTTTCAAGGTTAAGGTTGACATCAGATGTTGGAGTTCAGTGAGGAGTTGGTCATGTGAGGGCCTTGTGTAAGAGTGTCTCCATCTGGATGCTGCAAGGTTGAGGTCCAGGAATTTACTGGAGAAATGAAGGGGTTGAGTAGATGAGGTCCTGAGTGCTGTGACAAGATCCAGTTACAACCGGCCAAAGGGTGTCCCGGTTGATGAGAGAGCCTGAGCCTGATGTTGCTGAGAACCTGGTGAGAATTGCAGCGGAGCGCGACGAAGAAACAGTTGGAAACGGTGCGCACGCAGAAGGAGCGCCTGGAGGCGCTCTGCCGGTCACTGCAGCTGGAGCGCAAGCTTGCAGCAACTTCGGCGGCGGCAGCACCCTCGCCCGGAGCTGCCGCGAGCTTGCCACAGGTGAGCACTGAGTTGTTGCCCTTCCTCCATATTCTTTGACTGCTTACACCCCTTTACTTACCATTACTTGAGTGGCTCTTAAGCACTATGTGGCTTGGTTGTAGCAACTTTATATTTAAGGACAGAGAGTCATGCTGCTACTGCCTGTAGGCCAGTTTCTCAGCTTTGATCAAGCTATTTGTGTGCAATTAGGCACCTGTGGCACCCAGTACACCTAGCACACCTGGCGGAGCTGATGCCGGCTGACAAGGGCAGGGGCTACTTTTTGCCCGCAACAAGCTCGCATTCGATGTTGATGCTTCTAATGCAGCCACTGCTGTCGCTCGCTCTGGCTGCTGAGGAAGCAGAGCAAATCCTCAGGGGTTCACAGTAGCTTTGCTCCTTACCCAGATGCCTGCACTTGGGCACGGCACACAGGCGCAGACTCTTGTGGCACCCCAACTGGGGCGAGAGAGCGCAGCATGTCTCCTCTCTTACTGCTGCCGTGCACCCACAAAAGACCGCACAGATTTTGACAGTCAGAGCCAGCAGCGGCCATCGGCGAAGCACGCCACTGGCGCTTTACAGGCAAACCTTAAAACGCAGGAGAAGGGGTAGCCAACGAGGCCCCAGCTACTTCAGCACGTTTGGACAGCGAGCAGCGCCACTTGCAGCGCCACACATTGGGACCCTTGTCGTGCCTGCCCGTACAGCGCTCACAATACGTCGAAGTGCCACACCTGAAGCTCCGCCTACAGGCCAGGACTCTGCTTGGCTGGCAGCAGCCTGCCCTGCATGGCCTCACTACCAGATGAGCAGACCTGCAAAGAATGTGGCAGAAGAGTCACCACCCCCCCCCCCCCCAGCTGCCTGGACCTGAGGCAGTTGCATCCTCTGAGGGTCAAGCATCCTAAGTATGACAGCGCTATGCGCAGAGCGGACAGAGCCACTGCCCAACCGGACCTCAGCAAGAGGTGGCTGCAGGCAGCCAGTGTGCCACCCTTCGTTGCGGCGGCCGCATAGCAGCATGGGCGGCTCAGTGTTCAAGCCGCCACACACTTCACACCTCATCCCCTCCATCGTCCACGCCAAGGTGTAGTCCATATTGCAGTCCAGGTCGGGAAGATGGCACGGCGCCGGACACCCGCGTCCAAGGTGCTGCGCTGCTGGCGCTGCACATACGCGCAGTCACCCATCTCAAACTTCATCACCCGTGGCTGGTACTTGCCCAACCGCACCTGCGCGTAGCGCAGCTTGTTGCGATGCTGCGCCACCGCCAGGGCAACGCGCAGCTTGTCGCGGTGCTGCGCCACCGCCAGGTTGCCCATCGCCATCGGCATGACCATGCGGAAGAGCCTCCCGCACTCCTCTCAGATCGCCACCCAGCGCCCTGGGCTGTTCATGTCCACCACTGGCTTCACCTGCGGTCGGATGGCAGCTGGCAGCAGAGGATGCCTGCCAAAGAGCAAGAAGTACGGCGAGTAGCTTGCCAACGCTGCCTGCTTACTCATGCGGTACCCCATCAGCAACCAGGGGAGGAAAAGATCCCAATCCCTGGTGTCCCTCTCCAGGCAGAACTTCTGCAGTTCTCTCTTCACTGTCTGAACCATCCGCTCCGCTAGCCCGTCCGCCTGCGGGTTGTTGCGCGAGGTCGTCCTGTGGTCGATCAAGGCCTCCTCCAACAGCTCGTCGAACGCGCCGCGGAACTCGGTACCGCCATCGGTGAACACCTCAGCGCAGGCCCCAAAGCGGCACAACACCCGATCCAGGAAGCAAGCTGCGATCAGCGAGCTGGACTTGTCCGGGATGGCAATCACTTCTACCCACTTGCTTGCATGCTCCACCATAATCCAGATGTAGCGCAGCCCACGCTCGACAGTGGCAGCTCGCCTGCAAGATCAAGACTCCACCTGTAGAGGAGTCCGTTGATGGGAAGTGGATGCAGCTCCACGCTGCGCACCGTGAGGTTGGCTCGGACGCGGTCGCAGGCCTGGCACCGCGCCACACCGCAGCCACATCCCTGGCCATCCCCTTCCACCAGTGACCACACGCCACCAGGCTGTGGGTCCTCTTCACCCCAAAGTGCCCGAGCAGCTCATGCTGCTGCAGCACCAACGGCGTCTGCTCCGCTGGCCTGGGCACCACTCTCTCTCCCCACCATCCTTCTTCAACCGCAGCAGGTGGCCCTTGCACCACGGTACTGTTGCGCCCGTTGCTGCACACGGTCCTTGCTCGCCTTGCTCCTCCCCAACGGATGTTCAGGCCGTTGGAGGTACTCCAGCACCTCCAGGTACCTCCACAAGTCCGGATCACCCCCAGCCGCCTGCTGGGAGGTCTCCCCCGGCACGAGCCTCGGAGCGGTATATGTGGTCAATCTGCCTCCTGCCACGCCACCGTCCTCACGTACAACATCGCTAGTGGCAAAGCCTAGCAGCTGCGGCATGGCTCCACGGCGACAGTACCACCTGGAGGTCTCTTCCATAATGGCGGCCAGGCTATTTGCTAACCCCCACGTTCTCCAATTGCCGGCTGCCGGCTCCACGCTCCCGACGCTCCCGACGCTCTTGCTCCCGCCGCGCCGCCGCTCATTTGAGACGCCACGGTGGTCGGACTGTGCCGCCATGCCGGAGATGACTTCAAAACGCACGCCACGGTTCCAACATCACACGCATGCGCCCCAGCGCCGACAGAAGGAGTGGAATCGACCTGCAGGGGCCCCTCTCGGAAGCCCCTGAATTGTTGCTGCAGGCGGTCGGGGTATCCGCCCCCCGCGCGGCCTTCGGTCGTGTCAAGAAGCTGCAGCAGCATCGCCGAAGCCGACGAAGCGGGCAGCTCCACCTTCGCACTGTCGTGGTCCGCCCGTGCCTCACTCCTGTCTTGAGTGCTCGGGATGGGGTTGCGGCTGAGGCCGTCGTGTCCAAGTGTGCCTCCCCCGCACGACGGCGGATCTCGAAGTTGTACTCCTGCAGGATAAGCGCCTATCTTGCGTGCTTGCCGGTAAGCTTCTGGTTCGTCATAAGCCATTTCAACGGCTGATGATCTGTGACCAGCACGAATGTTCTGCAATACAAGTATGGACGGAAGTGCACCACCACCCACACGACGCAAAGGCACTCGCCCTCATAAGAGCTGTAGTTAGCCTCCGCCGCGTTGTTGGAACGGCTCGCATACGCTACTACACACTCCTGTCCCTCCTTCTCCTCCTGCACCAAAACTGCTCCCAGCCCCAGTCGGCTCCAATCCGCATGCAAGTGGAAAGGCTTGGAGTAGTCCGGCCGCCTCAGCACCGGCGCAGAAGACAGGTGCTCCTTCACCTTCTCGAACGCCTGCTGCCGTGGCGCTGTCCACACCCACGGCTCCCCCTTCAGCAGCTCATTCAGCAGCTTCACGACAGCGGAGAAGCCCTTCACAAATTGCCGATAATAGCTTGCCAGGCCCAGGAAGGCCCGCACTCTGCTGATGTCCGTAGGCACTGGCACGCGCATCCACCTTCGCCCGCTGCACGCCCAACCCTCCTGGTGTCACCTCATGTCCCAATTACGATCCCGTGCCCACCCCGAACCGGCACTTGCCGGGGCGACACTTCATTCCAGATGTCCCAATTCTCCCAGCACCACCTCCACGTTTACCACATGCTCTGCCTCCGTTGTGCTAAACACCAACACGTCGTCAATGTAGCATCTGGCGAAGCGCAACCCCGCCAAGACCTGATCCATCATCCGTTGAAACCTGGCCGGGGCGTTGCGCAACCCAAATGGCATGCGCGTCCACTGGTAGAGCCGCTCCGCTCCCCAGAAGGCTGTCTTTGACCTGTCCTCCATCTTGATCCCAGTCTGATTGAATCCCTGGCGCAGGTCCAAGATGCTGAAGACGCACGCTGCAACCAGCTCATCAAATATCTCCTTTGGGGTGGGCATTGGATAGCGATCGGGCTGAGTCACCTCATTCAGGGCGCGGTAGTCCCCGCACATCCTCTTCTCCGTCCACTGGCCAAAAAGGTCCTTCTTTGCCAGCATCACCGTCGGCGCCGCGTATTGCGACTCCGACTCCTCGATAAGTCCCACCTGCATTAGCTCCCCACAGCGCACCTGCACCAGCGCCCACTCCACCGGGCTGATCCGATGCCTCCGCCGGTACACCGGCTCTGCCGTGGTCAGTGCAATCGTCATTTCCCCTGACTCGCAGGTGCCAAGCTCCGCCATGGAGAAGGCAAACGTCTGCCGGTGCCCCTTCAGCAGCTCCATAAACTGCTTTCGCTCCTCGGTGGACAACTCCTCGCCCACATCCAACTCGTGGGGCAGCTTCTCCTTCCCTGCTCCCAATTTCTCCTGCTGTGGTTGCTACGCGCCCCCCCCCCCCAGCCTCCTGCTGCTGGGCCCCGTTTAGCGACGGGCTCCTCCCTGCAAGGACCGCCCCAACGGCACGAGTCCTTGGTAGCTGCTCCACAACCACCGATCCCTCGCCCAAGGATACCGGCACAGGCAGGAGTTGAATCGACCTGCAGGGGCCCCTTTCGGAAGCCCCTGAATTGTCACTGCAGGCAGTCGGGGTGTCTGCCCCCCGCGCGGCCTTGGGTAACTCGCTCGACCCCACCACGTCGCCCTCCAGCGGGCCGAGCACGTGCTGCTGCAGCGCCTTCCTCAGCACCAACTCAGAGCAGCCCATGCTTGCCAACGACAGCAAGGGCGTGCTCATGAGTGCGGCCGCTAGCTGCCGCGCGGAGACTTGCCCCGCGCCCTCTCCGACCGCCGCTGGCCCGTCTGCAGCCACCTCCGTCAAGTGCGCAAACGACAAGGGGTACCGCGCGCCCTGCTCCTCCCGGCGGCCGTGCTCCCTACCCGCCAAGCGATCTGCGCCCTCTGGCAGCTGGCGGCTGCCGCGCCCATGCTGCCCCGCCATTGCTGCGTTAACAAACTGGACACCCATACCATAACGGTGACGGTGGTCAGCCTCCTCCTCTTCTCTCCGCCGCTGCTCCGCCTGCGCTGCCGTGGCGGTGGCTTCCATTGTAGCTTGCATCTGCGCGACCTGCGCCTTGAGCAGCTCCAGTGTAGTGGACGAGCTGGCCTGTGCACCGGCTGACGACGTCGCTGCGCTCCTGGCCGCCCGGGTCGCCGCGTGAGCCTGCCGCTGGGCCGGCCGCTGCTCTGGATGCAGCGTCCAACAGGTCTCCGCCCCGAGACCTGCCTTACCGCAATGGGTGCACCGCATGCCAGCCCCCCTTGGGCAATCCCTCTTGGTATGCCAGCTGGTTGCACGTGTAGCAGAGACCGGCCCCAGCCGGCCCGGCTAGTACTACCGCCGCCGCCGTCATGCCCTGCATGCTGGGCACCCGCCACTGCCTCGACTGAGTCCCGGACCACGGCCGCGGCTGAGCAGCCGGCCTCCCTTCGCTCTTGACTGGAGCCGCCGCCTCCACAGCCTTCTGTACTTGGCCACACATGGCCTCCCCATCTCTTAATACACACGTCCCTGGCCTTCCCTGCGAAGTGGCGCTCGACGTCATCCGCGAGATCCGCGACCTGGTCAATGGTGAAGGTATGCTGTAGGTATGCGGTAGGCTGCGAAGACCTGTTGCTCGAGCCAAGCCCCTCTTTTGCCTCCTCCAAGGCCCTTTTAGGAGTTTGTGAGCCGTATCGACCTCTGTCAACCTGCCCGTGTCACGGCGCAGCTGCTTAAGGTGCTGTGCCATGACCGTGACGTCCTCGCCTGGCAGGCGCTGGAAGCTAACCAGCTCCGCCACCTTGGCCGCGGATTCTGTCTTGAATTGAAGGCTGAGCAGATGCAGGAAGTGCTGGATAGGGTCTGCCAGCAGATGCTCCCGCTGGGCCGGCGTCCCCGCCCCCAGGGCCCCCTCCGCCGCCGCCGACGGACCCGCAATGAGCTCCTCTGCCGCAGCACCATAATCCTCACGGCTGGCTGGCCTCCCACCAGCCGGCACCTCCTCCTTGGCGGCCAGAATCTCCTTCATGACCGAATGGTAGTACCATAGCGCGGGCCCGTCCAAGAATTCCGGCAGAGTCTTGAAAACCACCCACCGCGTGAAGCGGTGGTCGAGTGCCATCCTTGCCACAGACGCTTCGACCTTCATCTCCAGCTCCAAGAGCGAGATCCCATCCGCCCTCCCGGTGTACTGCCCTCCGGCGCCCCAAGCCTCTCCGGCCCGCCTGACTGCCCTCTAGCCGGCACTACAACGACGCTATGCGCCCGGGCATGACAGCTGTCGTGCCTGCCCATATAGCGCCCACTACGCGTCGTCGTCCACACCTGGAACTCCAACTACAGACCAGGACTCTGCCTGACTAGCAGCAGCCTGCCCTGCATGGCCTCACTACCAGGTCAGCAGGCATGCAAAGAATTTAGCAAGCATCACCACACACCCCCCCCCCCCAGCTGCCTGGGATCTAGGCAGCTGCATCCCCGGGAGTTAAGCCTCCTCACTACAACTGCGCTATGCCCAGCGCCCCCCACGCACGGAAGAGCTCCCACGCTCCTCGCAGATCACCACCCAGCGCCCTGGGTTGACCAAGCCCACCACGGGCTCCTCACCATCCTTCTTCCCGCGCAGAAGGTGGCCGTCTCGCTCACGTCTTGCTCACCCCCAGCCATGTGCTGGAAGGTCCCCTGACCTGCAGCGCCCTTGCTCCACGGCGGCCAGGCCATTCACCGCCCCAGCACCCTTCAGATGCCGGCTTCCACTCCACGGAGGCGCTGCAGAGGAGGAGGAGCCACGCCGGGCCAATGCCAGCTCTAGCCAACTGCTCTGCGGGCCGCCCACCACCCAGCCTTGTGCTGCTGGGTCCCGTAGCCAGCCACAGCCGCTCCCGGCTGCATGGCCATCCCAACATCCACCACCTCCACGTCTAGACCATAGCGCAGGCGGTGCTCCGCCTCCTCCTCGTCAGTAGCGTCCACCACCTGAGGCTCCTCATCTGAGCCGTTGCGCAGTCGGTGAGCCGCCTTCTCCTCGTCCCGCCTCCTCTGGTCTGCCGGCTGAAATCGCTCAGCAGGCATGACCCGCAACTCCGCCATCCCTGCCTTCAGAAACTCCAGCTCAGCGCATGCCGGCAACTCCGCTATGTCTGCCTTGACCAGCTCCGGCTCGGTGCACGACGAGCTGGCCTGAGCGACGGCTGGCGCCTGCCTATCCCGCCCAAGCTCTCGGCGCCTCCCCGCGCCCACTTGGGAGCAGCACCCTGCTCCTTGCGCCTCTCCGGACTCACCGCGCCTCTCCGCGCTCTCGGCGCCTCCCTGCGCCCACCTGGGAACTGACCGTTCCCTTGCGCTGCCTCCTCGTGCAACTCCTGCAGCCGAGATCCTGGCCACCTGGGACGCCACACGCGTGTGCATGTGCGCCGGCCTCTGCTCAGGATGTCGAGTCCAGCACCATGGCCGGTCCTGCCGCAGTGCGCGCAATACATCCTGGCCCTCCTTGGGCAGTCACGCCGAGCATGCCCGGCCTGGTCGCAAGCGAAGCAGCGGACGGCCCCAGCCGGCCTGGCTGGCACATCCATCGCCGCCGCCATGATCAGCTTGCCGAGCTCCCGCTACTGCCGTGGCTGAGCAGCCGGCCTCACGTCACCCTTGGCTGGCACCGCCACCTCACCCTTTGCAGCCCCCGTAGCTGCCGATGCAGTCGCTACCATTGCCGACGTCGCCTCCACCGTCGACGCCATTGCCGCCATCTCAGTCGCGGTCGCCACCACCGACGCCGCCATCTTCGCCACGGTCGCCACTACAGACGCCGCCATCTCCGCCACCATCGTCACTACCAACACCAGCGCCATCTCCAGCACCATCGCCACTGGCAACGCCACCATCTCTCGTCTCGGCACCTCTCGGCGCCAGCCTCTCGCTCTCGACCGCCGCAGTTGCCGCTGCAGACGAATCTCTTCACTCACTCTCCCTTGCGCGCCCGCCGCAGTTGCCGCTGCCGACGGATCTGCGCCGCGGATCTGTCCGACGCGGACGGGTCTCTCCGACGCGGACGGATCTCTCCGCAAGTAACAAGTAACACCTCTCCTCCCTCACACTCGTGTGCGCCTCCAGCGCCGCCGCGTCGTCACCCCCGCCGGGGGATCTCTCGCTGCCCGCTTCGGCCCCCTGGCCACCCTGACCTGGAGCTTCAACCTGCGCTGCGCCAAACCCTGCCAACCCTTGCCGGCGGCTGCGGCGGCGGCGCTAGATTTTTCTTTCTCCACTGTGGGACTTGTGGAGACCAGGGGAAGCGCTAAGAAAAACAAGCACACACAGAAACAAGGCAGCTACGAATCACTCAGTAACCCCTGCCAAGCAGCCGCAGATCAGAGATGCTGGGCTCCTGGAAGTGGGTCCCCTGGCCAGAGCCAGAGGCAGCAGCGAGGGCTCTGCCGGCACGAAGGTGCAGCGCGCGGGCCATAGACCTCTGCAGCGAGACGGCCAGGCGCACACGATGCACTTGCGCCAGCGACCCCGGCTGCAGGAAAGTCGACCGGCTCCCCATGCAAGCGACGGGCGATTGTGATGGTGTGGCGGAGAGATGGCCTCTCTCCGCCGTCCGATCTCTTCAGAGCCCACCCCGCGAGGGGGGGTCAAGGCAGTAGGTACAGGGACTCGGTGCTCGGCGCCCCGGGGCTCTCCAGCCCACCCATACGGGTTGAGTCACCCCATGGGTTACCCCCGCTATACCACCTTCCTACCTGAGACATCTAACCAGGGTTCGCCCTGGTCGGTTCCGCCCAACCACCATCTAGCCGACGCTACAACGACGCTCTGCGCCCGGGCAAGACACCCGTTGACCAGCAAACATGCAGTACCTGTACACGGCTGCTGACTCCTAGTTATACAGCACATTAGACGGTTCCTCAGAAAGCCTGCAGTGGGAGTGAACAAAATCCGAAGAGAATCCTTGGAGACCAACTTTGAGGTTAGGTATCAGAAGGAGAGGAGTCGAGAGAAGAGGGCGTGAATGACTAAGGAGGCAGTGTCAAAGTATCCTGTTCCGGATGTCCTCGAGCTTCTTCAGGATCTCGCCGGGCGTCCGGTCCAGCTCCTCTGCAATCTTCTTCTGCATGTCCATTGGCAGCGAGGGGAACTGCTCACACAGGTCCCCATCAATGACGTCCTGCAGAGTGATCCAAAGAGCAGCCCATGTGTTTGGTAAGAACAAGCAGCAGCAGCCCTGCAGCCCAAGTCGGCCAGTCAGGTCTTTTAGTCCATCACGATAGATACCCATGGATTTGATTTTGCCAATGACAACAACAGGGTGCAAGGATAGCCATTCTTTTCAACAGGTGCAAGAGCGGGCATACTTAGCCAGCGCACCTTAACAGGAAAGTAGGCCGAGCGGTAAGAGATGTGGTCGCGACCGCAGAGGGGTGGGTTCTCCTGCCGCAAATGCATCTCAAGGTGCGAGAAGAAGTCCACATCCTCGCGCGATGAAAATGGCAGCATCGCGCCGAGGCTACCCATCATGGTGCCATAGATCAGTGACTCCCCGCCGCCAGGGATGAGCGCCGCCCTCTGCGGATGTCAATCATGCCATAAGCAGTACTCCAAATGTCTTGCAGGCAGCATCAATGACAAGCTAAACACCACTGACTTGGGAATGTCAGCCTCTGACCCAGCTCCTAAATGTCAGCTGCAGGCAGCTTCAGCACTGCACGCACCTGCATGCAAGTGACCACCTCGCCAACGTGGTATTGGATGATCTCCTCCACTTTATTTGGTGCGCCGTTGAGCCTCCCCTGCTCCCATTTGATCTTACCACCAGTGGGGTCCTCCTCGATCTCCTCTGACAGGTCTTGTGGCAAGCGCACAAAGTAGATGTTGCCAAACTTATCGGCGCCAGCCATGGTGTCAAAGTCGACATGGAGTGCAGCAGTAAGCCATCGGGGGCTGACATCGTCTGCAAATATGTACAACTGGTTCTCGTCCCGCCGATACTTCACGTAGTGAAATGACTGACCAGACAGGCAAAATTGGTCTCGTCAGAGATGCCAGCGCTCCTGCTTTCATCGACATTAGCTTACATAGCCCAGCTAGTCCTGGCCTTCAGCAATCAATGCATAAAAGGTTGCTGTAGAGATCAAAACAGCATAATCTTCCATCAAGCTGCACACACGAAGCTCCGATGATTGCAGATTACCTCTTGCAAGTCTCCAACATAAATGCGGTCGCCATATGTGGTGATGGATGTGATGGTGCTAGGAAAGTTCTTATTCTCGCACTTGCGCAGGAGCTTGCGCTTGCCCAGGTCATAGATGCGAAGCACCGGCCCCAGGCCCACTAGCAGGCGCCCCTGCACCACCCCATGCAAGTAGCTGCATAACTGGTGAGGATATCAATCTCACAGACACAGGAAGCACAGAGTAAGTCAGGCTGGCAGGCAGAAAACCTGCTATTTAGCTAGAAAAGGTCTAGAAGTTGCCAGATGTGGAGATTATCGCTGACAAAATTGCCAGATGAATGCCAGCTCAGGTCACCTGGAAAGCTCGCAAAGCCGTCGGGGGGTGAGGTCCGTCCACAGGGGTCTTATGAACAAGTTCCAGTTCTGCACCATCGTTGACAAACTTGTACATGTGGATGAACCCGCCGGAGCCTGCACGCTTGGGCCAGAACTGGAGGTCCTTGCCCGTTCCGACCGCCACGAGCGTGCCAAGTTCCTTATCCGCAGCGAACTGCACGGTGGCGATGCTGAAGGCGGCCTCATTGTCCTGCAGCTCCAGCAGGCACGTCGTGGCGCCCTCCACGGGGTCCACGACACGCACGCACGATGCCCACTTGCCCGACTCGGCACGCGGATACCCGTACTGCTCCTCCGGCAGCGGGTCCTCGTCCTCCTCAGCCAACTCCTCGTCTGGCTCTTGCTTGGGCACCGCCGCGGCATGGTCACCGTTCTCCAGGTGGTCTACGTCCATCTTCTTCCTGCCTGCTTCAACGGAGAGGGACGACAGGGACACGTGTGAGATCAATATCAAGATGCTTCATTGGGCGCCACGTGTTGATCAAGAAGCTGTCAGAGGCTGCAGCTACAGATACAACCTGACACCTGCTACTGCTGCATCGTAGGAACATGGCTAGAAGCGATTCTCAGACCAGTGGTCCAATGAGTTCCAATTTGACAGTCGGAATCAATGTGCATTAGGTGATATGTGGAATCAGAGGGGCTCGGCCAAGCAGCCACCTCGAGCCAAGCCGTGGGCCTCGATGGCCTCCTGGCGCAGCACCTCGCGCTCAGCGGCGGAGAATGAATTCGTGTCGGCCTCAATGACAATCAGCGCCTTGCGAGATGGGTGCAGCACCATGCGGCGGGGCGTGTAGCGCAGCGGGATGGCGGTCTGGTTGAACGCGTCGCCCAGGCGCTCGACCGCAAACACGCGCAGGGCGTCGCCGGCAACTGCCACGACGCCCTCGGGGCACTGCTCGCTCGCAAACGGTGCCGCATGCTCCAGCGCCTCATACGACAGGGGCGTGAGCTGGAAGTGGCCCTGCCACCAGTATCCGAGCCACGGCCGAGAGCTCAAGCACAGCATTGCCTGCCGCCCCCGCACAGCCACTGCAAACAGTTTCGGGGCTCGCAGCCCCAGGAAGCGCGTCCGCGTGTCTGCATAGCCAATGTCAGCTTGTCATGTCAACATACAGATGCTATACATATCAGCTGAGATCGAACCAACAGAGACTACTCAGCCCACTTGTAGACATACATTCTGTGGACTACGACTTCATAAGTTGCCGACACAAATATTCTTGATCCGCACAAGTGCATGTGCAAGAGGCAACATGCTCCAGCCTGAAGCTTCCAGCTGGCTGCATACCTGAGAGCTGACCGGTGACCATGTCCACCTCCGTGCGCAGCAGCACGCCATTCTGCAGGCCCGCATTGAGGAACACAGAAGGCGGCGCCGCCGACACTGCCTCCGCGCCGGCGCTGCCGCCTTCCTCGTCACCTCCCGCTGACGCGCCCGTGTGGAGAAGCAGCAGGGATTCGGGTGGTGACGAAAGCGCCTGCACGCTGAGGACTTGCATGCAGTCGTCTGGGTCCAGTGACAGGATGCGGACTGTGCTGTCATACGACCCGACGGCCAGGAAACGCGAGCGCTGCCGGCCCTCGGGCACGGGCGCGATGTCCAGGCATGCCACGTCGCCCGCCATCTCCTTCTTCTCAATCTCTTGGAGCTGCATCCCGTCGAATGAACGGCCAGTCACGCCAATCAGAGCATGCTTATATACAGCTTATGCTGCTCAGGTGAAGTGCTTGAGCCAGCAAATGAGGGCCGACTATAAGGTAGGCGTTAAGCATATCTGCTGGAGTTCTTGCAACACATTATGTTGCTCACACCAAGCATGTGAGCCAAGGGCGCACAATGAGGATGACAGTTGACAGGGTCTCCAGGCATCGGGCTGTTTTCGAGGCATAGGCTACAGTGCTGGGTCGACGTACAGGCAAAGCGAGGGGAGGAGGGCACAGCCAGCTCGAACCTGGCCCTGAATGTCCATCTCGAAGTAGATGAGCTCACCACCCGTAAGCGCAATGACGACCTGCATGCGGTTGCATCCGACTTTGGATATGGTCTTGCGGCCGGGCGTCTTCCATTCGTTGATGCGCCGGTCTGCACGGATGTGCCGGATGCCGCCCGGGTGCACCTGGCCACTTGGCAGCAGCAATATCAGTGACGACCAGGTTTTAAGCGTAACGTACGACTAGGGGCAAGAGGCCTCAAAGTGCGCAAGAGTGCCTTGCAAAATTTTGCCAATTTGGAAAGTCAAGATCAACAGAAGGCAGTGCACTTATCAGTCGCAACAAGGACCACTGCAAGTATATGCAGTAGTCAAGCATTTGTAGTCATAGACTCAACGCTTGTAGTGACTTGCCGTTATCAGAGCAGTCATCAAAGCACTCATCAAAGGTGTAGCCGAGATATTATTGATGAGCAAGCGCGACAGGCAGCGGCGGCGGCAGAAGGAGCACACCTGCATGAGGGAGTCCTCGCCAAGGAGGGAGGCAGTGAGGGAAGGGGTGGTGTCCAGGAAGCCGCTGTCGCTCACTTCCTCCACAGTCTCGCCAATGGACAGTACCAGTGTCGCATTGACAAATGAGACCACGATGTAGGCGTCGTACTCGTCCGCCGCCGCCCGCTTCACCGTCCATACCGCAGTCGGCACACCGGGCAGCTGAAGGCACAGCTCCAGGACAGACCATAAGCTCAAGGACGTAGCTGTTCACTTTGATACGATGGCCTGTGGTTAGGTGGAGAATTCGAAATCAGCACTAGAATACATGTCTCAGGTGGATGAAAGGGGGCGAGGAAGGAAGAGGTGATACTTGTAAACATATTAAGAGAGAGGACAAGTTCCAATTGAGCAAACCTGAGAGACGGCCATCTCGGTGACTGCGAGGCCCGGGCGCAGGACGCGGAGGCTCGAGCGCGGCCCGCGGCCGCAGAGAGCGTAGAGCTGCGGCGTCTCCTCCTCATACAGGTTGGCAACCACCATGTCCAGCATCGGCATCAGGCTCTCCACCTCGTCCACCTGCACCAGGTTGCGCAGCCGCCGTGGGTGGAAGAACACCGGCGCGAAGCCCTCCTCCGTCTCCTCGAGCGTCGCCGACGACGACTCCACCTCGGCATCTTGCCCCAGGCCCTGGAACTGGTACAGCCCGTGGTTCCCAAACTCCGAAGCGGCGAAGAGGAAACCCGTCTTGAGAACACACATGGCTGACGTCACGGGGATGGTGTCAAAGTACTTGATCTGCACGAGCGAGCAGGGCAGACACCTCAGCGTCGTGCTCAAATGTAATCAACGACGTACTGACTCACAGTGGTGCGGCTTGACGGCAGGCGGGCTTCGGCGGCAGCTTGGGCTGCCACTTCTTGGGCAGGAGAGGGGAGGACCAGAGAAGGGCAAAAGGGGCTGCCCCAAACGTGCCTTGAGCTCGGTGACCTGGTCCTCCTGCTTGTTGTGCACAAGCTCCACCTTGAAAATATCGCCATACTCCGTCTGTACCAAGGCCGCAGGCAACAGTCAGTGCCACAAGCGTGTCCAGCGCCATGAGGACAGCCACCAGATACGGCACAGTGCTAGAAAGGAAAGAGGACAGAAGGCACTGACCTGTAGGAGGAAGAAGTAGAGGGACTTCTGCCGGTGCGTGGCGGCGGAGACGACGAGCACGCCGCGGTCGGCAGGCAAGTCGGCGCGGCGGGGGATGACGGCCCGCACGTCCGGGTGGCCCTGGTTCTTGTACAGCACGAAGTTCTCGGCGCAGACGAGCACGCCCGAGGGCCCGTCGCTGCCGCCGGGCACGGCGACGAGGAGGTTGGCGCCGTTGTCCACGGCCTCGCTCCACTTGCGCACGACGTGGTTGAGGCCGAGGTCGAGCTCGTAGAAGGTGAGCTGCTTCTGGGCGTCGGCGGCGGCCTGGCCGGACGCGTCCTGGTCGGCGTCAGCGTAGTCCAGCTCGATGGCGGCGAACACGGGGTTGTCAAACCCGCGGTCCAGCGCGGCGAGCGAGTAGGTGAGCGTGTGCGAGCGGTGCGCCTCGAGCGGCGAGGAGATGGTGAGGCGGGCGGCGTTGTCGCGGTTCAGCACGTACACCAGCTTCTGCTTCTCCAGAGCGGCGGCCATGGCGGCGCGGCCCTTAGGGTCGACGGCCAGGAGCTGCCCGGGCACGATGCGGCGGGCGCCGGACTTGCCGAACGTCTCGGCGTGGACGCGCTCGAGGGCGTTGCGCTCGCGGACGTACTCCAGGATCACCAGGCGGCCCGAGTCGGAGCCGACGACCAGCAGGTCCTTGGCGGCGCCGGTGAGCCGGAACGGCGCCAGCGACCGCACCTCGCCGAACGCCTCCGCCTGCAGCACGCTCTGCACCTTGCCGCTGCCGTCGGGGCGCAGCAGCTCCAGCACCTTGCCGCGCGCCACCACCACCTCCACCTCCTTGGTGCCCCCGAAGTTGCCGTGCACCGCCACCGCCACGCCCGTCGCCCGCTGCACCGTCAGACTGTACAGGTACATGGTGGCGTTTTTTTTTTTTTTTTTTTTTTTTTTTTTTTTTTTTTTTTTTTTTTTTTTTTTTTTTTTTTTTTTTTTTTTTTTTTTTTTTTTTTTTTTTTTTTTTTTTTTTTTTTTTTTTTTTTTTTTTTTT
>WELB01000037.1:43179-71812 GCA_009602725.1 Spirogloea muscicola
CAGCCAAGGCAGCGGCGGCGATGGCGGAGGAGGCGGCGACGGAGGCGTCCGCGGGCGACGGTGAGGCCGGGGAGGACTCGCTGCGCGACGGCGCCGCGTCCGTGGTGACGGCCGGCACGGACGACACGCTCCACGGGCCGCCTTCTGGCTGGCCGGGCGGCGGCGGCGGCGGCAGCGGCCGTCGTGGCGGCGGCGACTTTGGCGCCGGCCTCACTGAGCCCTGGAATGCCATCGCCGAGTCCATCTCCGCTCAAAAGACGAAGCTGAAGCGGCGGGTGCGTGCTGGCACTCTGCCGGGTTGAGCCTCCCGCTTTGCCTGCGGCAGGGCAATTGGCACCAAGGGACAATTGTCCTACACTCAATGTGGGATTGACGTGGATGCAAACGACATCTCTAAGAGTCAAAGATCACGGCAGTATGAGATTGTACGTCAATGGGAGGAGAGAAAGTGTCAAACCGTGCTTCGCTCCTTTCTCGGCCGGTGGCCTTACTGCATTTACCTCGTTGAGATAGTGTAGCTTGGCAGGGTGAAAGGGAGCCTCGATTTGCATCTGAAATGGCATATGTGGGGCTGATTGTGCTTACGTTTTGCTGCAGCGAGACATAAGCAGAAGCCGGCGAATTGAGCGCAGCAGCGACACGTCCTCGTTCTCCCAAAGAGTTGCAGCCCTGAAGCCTGTCATCATCTACCCCCAGAATAAGTACGGTACATGGTCACTCCGCCACCCTCCAGCCCTTCTAGCAGATGCTCAGATTCATAGAGTTGCAGGCCCTGCGAGAAATTGTGTCCCAGCTGCCTCTTGAACCCTGACTCCTTCATCTGCATGCTCAGGTACTACCAGATGTGGCAGCATGTCCTACTTCTGGCCGCTGCCTATTCATCCGTGGTGACCCCTTTCGAATTTGGTTTCTACAAGGGCACAGGGCTGCCACGTTGGTGGGAGCTCTTTGATATAGCCATGAATCTGATCTTCATGGCCGATATTGCCTTGAACTTCTGCCTCGCATATGTGGACAGGGCAACCTACGTCCTTATAGACGACCGCACACTGATTGCCAAGAGGTCAGCCCTGCAGAAGGGGTGCTGCATCAGGAGTCACCAACTTCATCCAGAGTCTTGTGCATGCCCTGCAACTTGGGCCTAGCAGTCAGAGCTTCAGACGAGTGCACCATTGCGGGTGTTTCTGACGCCGTCACTGACTTACTTTGAGTCTCCTCCATTGAGAATTCGCATGAGTCTTCTGACATACAATCTTGTGAATCACAGATATGCAAGGACAAGGCTTCTCCCAGACTTGCTGGCGTGCCTCCCCTGGGACTCATTATACAAGGTGCGCCACTGCTATAAGCTCATACTTCATATGCAGCTGTCTTGGGTGAATTGCCTGTCATACTGCAAGCTCTAGTGCTGCTATTCCCCACTGCCTAGACCATTGGATCTACAGATTGATCCGCAGATTTAAGCACTATTTGTTCGTCTCCGCATCCTTTCCTGGACACGTAGAGCAAGTTGTGTCACCCCTTATTGTTTTGTACATGATACAGGTGAATATGTTAGCTCTCAGTATGGTCATGTGACAGATTTGCATGTTTTGACAAGGACAGGCATCAGGCCGGCAGGAGACTCTTCGGGTATTTAATTGGTTCCGTCTCTTTCGTGCTCGCCATGTTGACGACTTCTTGGCAAGGTACTCACTTGTCGATGAATATACTTCTTCCAGCAATGCAGAATTGGTGCCGTGATGAGAAGAGGTCAGGCACGAGTGTGTGCCAAATCTGAAGCTTACATACATTCAGAGAGCTGGCAGCAGTTGGTAAGCAGAAGCAATAATCGACCTGACAGCGGTGCACTTTTATGCTCTAGATGCGAGCGAGACATTAGATTCAACTACTTCATGGTTAGGGTGGTGAAACTCCTAGTTGTGGAGCTCTTCTGTGGCCATGTCGCTGGATGTCTTTTTTATTATCTTGCCACTACTATCCCTGCTGAGGATGAAGCGGACACCTGGATTGGAAGCCTCACGCTTGGCGCAAACAGCTACAAGAACTTCCGAGAGCTCAGCTTGGGCAAGAGGTACATCACAGCTCTGTACTGGGCAATTGTTACAATGACAACAATAGGTGAGTGAACTATTGACCACATTTGTGATTGGGATGCTTGCTTTGCAGATGTACAGCCGCCTACTTTGCTGTAAATTCTGCAAGTTATAGCCTCCAATATTTGGACACTCCAATCATTAGGCAGTTCAAACAGGTAACAGATATCACTTCACACCGGTGTTCATCATGGCATCATGCAAATAGCAACCTCGAAGAGTCATTGGCTTGCTTACTGAAAAAGGTATCGCTGCGTACAGGTTATGGTGACATTCATGCAGTGAATCCAAGAGAGATGGTTTATCTATCATCTATATCTCATTTGACATGATCTTGGGTGCATACCTGATTGGCAACATGACTGCGCTGATTGTCAGAGGCAGCAATACTAGTCGATACAGGGAAACAGTGACCTCCTTCACCAATTTTGCCAAAAGGTAGGCACTAGACAGTGCATGAAGGGCCTCAAGAGCATAACAAGTCACCGTAGTTGGTCAAGAAAGTGGGTGACTCCATTTCATCCTTATGGGGTGAGTGTGGCATCATTGTGACAGGAACAATCTTCCAAGGGGTCTGAGAAGGCAGATGAAAGCACATGTTGTGCTGCAATTCCAGACTAATGAGCAGAAGAATAATGAGATACTGCACACCTTTCCAACAAGTATCCAGGCAAAAGTTGCAAGACATTTGTATGCTCACACAGTGGGGGATACATACCTCTTTGATGGCTGCTCAAATGACTTCATTACACAGATTGTTAGCTCCTTGGACCCTTACTCTTGTGTTCAGTAACTATTTAGTGTTCCTGCCTGTCCCTGCAAGATATGACACCTTTACAAGTCTGTGGCATTTCATCCACTGTACAGCCCTGGTCCTTGGAGGGATATGACATCACAGAATGATAGTATGTCTTGGCAGTCCGCATGTGATGTAGGTTGTTCATTTGTTGCGCACTCCGAGTAGAAAAGCTTTGCTTCTATAGGGCACTACCTGTGCACAAGTGATTGCTTGTGCAGAGTAATTGAGCTGATTACTTAATGCGCGATGCAGTCTTCATGACTGCACTTTTCATCACCAGCGCTGGGCAGCACTGTGACA
The DNA here is from genome assembly GCA_009602725.1 of Spirogloea muscicola. NCBI lineage: Eukaryota > Viridiplantae > Streptophyta > Zygnematophyceae > Spirogloeales > Spirogloeaceae > Spirogloea > Spirogloea muscicola. The sequence continues at coordinate 46,375 of WELB01000037.1, forward strand.
CTCACTGCTCTTTCCTTTGACAGGTCAACAATCTCGTACCAGAGCACTTGTTTCCTGGCGAAGTAGTTCTGAAGCAGCACGACGCAGCCGGTTACATGTTTTTCGTCCATTTTGGAGTTTTGGTAAGTCAGCCACAGAGACTGGGTGGCATAACCTGGAAAAATTAGCATGCCCTTGTTTAGTTCTTCATCTTACTCAGTGCAAGTATTTGCTCCAAGTGATGCTCGTCCAGATTGCAAGACCTCAGGCAAAATCTGGCATCCTCATAGACATGGCAAGAAGTATACACTGGACTCTTGCCCTGCAAATTATGTCATACACGACAAAGTAAACATTGGATCTGCCTCAGCACTCTAAGTGCATGTGCTGTGCAGGAGGAGATAATGAGTGAAGGTGGGGGAGAAGAGAACATATTGAATCAGATCTTCAAAAACCAAGTGTTTGGTGAGGTGGCTCTTCTCTGCAGCATCGCTCAGCCGTGTACAGTGCGCGTGAAGGAGTATTGTCACTTGGTGAGGATTGACAAGCAGTCATTTCAAACAATCGTACAGACTTATGTAAGGGATGGCAAGAGGATTGTCACCAACCTTCTCAAGGTCTGATGATCAATCTGACCTCGCTATATTGCACCCTCTTAGGCTTGTTAACCTCTTACTCTTGTCGGTCATCATCTACAAACAGGACAGGTTACCTAGACAGAATGTGCTGTGCTTGAAGGCATATTGCAGTGTCATTGGTATGCAGTAATCTAATATTTTCAATGCTTGAAGGGCAGTCTATCAATAATTCTCGTTGAAGCCACCAGGCAGCCAGCTGATTAGATGCGACATCAGTGTTGCAGAATCTGATAATGGAAAGGGAGGACGAAGATAAGACACTGAGGTCGAAGTTCAAGCATTTGGCAGCTGAAGTTGATGCATTGATCAATCAACAGCAAGTTGATTTGACGACCATGGCCATCAGCATATCAGCCAGGGGCGACTTAGAACAAGTAATTCATTTTCCTACATAAGCCTCTCCATCGAAATTGTGTCACAGGCAAGCTTCTGACATAAGATTGCCTTTGAGCAGGGAATTTCCCCATTGCTTCAATACCTGCCAATAGGTGACTGATCAGTCTGCATGCTGCTTAATGCATCATCTTTAAACATCATAGTTGTCGCTTGCAGTTGAGGCAGCTCGTACAAGCAGGAGCAAATCCCTGTGCCACTGACTATGATGGAAGGACTTCTCTGCACTTGGCATCTTCGAGGGGTTACTATGATGTGGTTAGCTACCTCATACAGGAAGGGGCAGATGTGAATTGCAAAGGTTAGTATAGAGTCAGCCTTCTGGGCTTATGTGCAAACAGAATGCGTGGCACTTTATACTCAGGTTGTGGTACTGGCTTGGCATCCTTGGTTGAGCATTGTAATTACGATGGATGAATAATACTGTCTTGGGCCTGTGCTCAGACCATGCTGGAGTGACTCCTCTGCTAGAAGCACTCAAAGGAGGACATGACAAGGTTGCAAGTATACTACTGAGGCACGGGGGTGACGTTCAATTGGAAGCGCCTGCCAGTGAATTGTGCAATGCAGTCATGAATGGCAACATTGACTATGTTCGGGTAAGGCTTGAACTTGGACTTTCAGTAGCAGTGTAAAGATCCTTTGCTCAGAGCGTAAAGACCATACTACAGATATTTGAAAGCCGAAGCTTTGTTGCTTGAAGGATGAGAACAGCTCATTTTCTCTCTGATTTTTTGCAAGTGGAAATGTATGCCATAGTTGGATGACTTCCAGCGTGCAGTCTTCTGCTCTGATATGGGATGGTGTGATTTTGAATACATGTGAAGCGATTGCTGGAGAATGGCGTGGATCCCAACTCTGCAGATTATGATCTGAGGACACCTCTGCATGTGGCTGCTGCGGAAGGTTACGTTGTATTTGTGCGCCTCCTTTTAGATGCCGGCGCATCCTTACTGGCCAGAGACAGGTCAGATTTGACTGCATCCTCCTATTTGCCCTTATTAGCAGACGTGACATTTTGTGAAGCTGGTCTGCCTTTATCAGATTGACAGTGAGAAAGATTTCCAGATTGCAATGACCGACATGGTAAGGGCGAGCATGAAGGCATGCGGCAGATAGTGGCTGTTATTAGATTCTTATGTTGAAACTGCTGTCCCCGCACAGGTGGGGCAACCTTCCACTAGATGAAGCTATCCGGTCAAGCAGTCAACCTGTTATCTCCCTCCTGGAGGGTTACATGGAAAGTCTTATCGCAGAGGAGGGATTAGAGACACATTTTAGGGACCCAATTGGTGGTAGAGAAGCTCAAAATGGAGATATGCAGAGCGAGTCAGCAGAACGGGAAGGTCGAAGGGAAGGTATGGCAGGAGGAGAGGAAAGGGCCAAGGGTAAGCAAGAAGCAGAGGAAGGGGCGCAAGGAGAAGGAGGGGGCGAGCAAGGCGAGCGACGAGTCAACTTTGTGACAGGAGCTAGGAGAGAAGAAGAAGATGGGTTGGGAGAGTCGATGGTGGAATACAATGACAGGATGCGGAGATTACAGCGGCTAGGCTCCTCTCCGCAACTGTTGCCATCGCCTGCTAGCAGCAGTGACCTGCTCTTCCGACGACGGAACTGGCAGAGTGAGCGTCTGCTGCCCTTGGCGGTGCAGAAGGAGGAGCCCCCGCCGCCTGCTCCCACTGCAGAGTTGAGGGAGAGCCAGCTTGCTCAGATGCTGGAGGCGGCAACCCATGCTGCCTCCATGCCCGAGACGGTCGGCCCAAAGAGAAGCTTGCTAAAGCCGGGCAGTCCTCTGCTTATGATGGCCACAGGTGACACCAGACTCTCACTCCTGATTACTCCAGACAGTCTGTGAAAGAACATCACTTAGCTACTCACTTGGACTCTGCAATGTCATCATCAGGTAAAGAAAGGTTGGGCTCCTGATAATTAAAAGTTGTTTGTCACCTTGAGGTTTGCTTAAGGTACTTCAGTGTTCTCGCCAGCGTATCCATCGTAAAGTGCTTGTTCTTGCCCGATTGAGTGCAGGCGTGACTCAACGTCCTGGCCGGAGATTCACTAGTATCTCACCATGGGAGCACGGCTCAATGAGCTCGCGGTCGCTGAGCATGCGAGACGAGCCAACGCCACAGTTTTCGAGGGCGAATTCTTTGAACAGCTTCGTGCGGAAGCGCGTGACGCTGTTCCCACACCACCCCTGGGCGCGGGCGGAGCAGCGCCGCAGTGGTCGCACTGTATTGCTGCCAGCCAGCATCGAGGAGCTTCTTGAGTATGGCGCGAAGCATTGGGAAGGGCCCTTTCAGTCGGTGCTCTCTCAGGAAGGTGGCATGATTGAGACCCTCAATGTTGTTCGTGATAATGACAGCCTCTACCTCGTGGCAGAGGATGACATCATACCAGGTCTGTCACACAATGTACCGGTGCGCCTACCCTAGCAAACGAATGCCGACCTTGAATCCTGGAAGGACCTTGAGGACCACAGCAATCTGAGCTGCCTGGGTCTCTACAATGTAATGCTTGCACTTTGATACTGATCAAAGGCCTTCTCTGTGTGCATCCAGACACTCCTAGCTCTACCAGGTGGAGCCAGGCCAACACCTACTTTGGTCCGCCGTGATTATGGCAGACATGGATGCTGCGGTGTCTACATCGTGCTTGGCTTGTTATGTATCAACAATAGCCTTCATATTCATTATAGGCCAATAATCAGTGTGTCATTACTAGAGGCAAGGCACTGGGCCAACCAAGAAGGTTGAGTAACTCGCCCATTATGGTGCTGCTGCAGCAGAATCATTGAGGCCTCATCGTTGTATTTGCTAGGTCACCACTACCACCATTCTTTCATTCATGTCGTGTTCATTCTGCTCACACCATATTGCGTCTTTCACTCATTGCAACTTCTATATAATCAGTAGCTCTGACCATGAAAGTGCTCCAAAAAGTAGAAGCATTCCCTTGTGCCCTCTCACATGAGCTCATTGGACACTCACTTGGCTACAGTTCTACACAAAGCCTCTGCAAAGCAGCTGCCGACAGCTGATTGTTGGTATCATCACAGTGTGGCGAATTTTAACCACCCTTCGCGCCAGTAAGTGCACTGAAGCTCATGTTAAGTGCGTAGCACTTGGGCTAACCGTGAATCTGAACTTGATGTTGTGCGTCGAGTCCCCTGCTGGACAGAGTCCAACCTGGGTGTATATTCTTGCGACGCTCGTCACTTCCGGCCGCAGAGGCACCGTCGCCAGGGCTCAGAGCTGACTGGAAGCGCAGGGACGGCACTGGGCCGCGCAACTAGACATATGTGAGCTGGTGGTGCCCCGGGCTCAGCTGCCCGCAGGCATCGCGGCACTGCAGCCACTGGGGCCGTGCGCCGCCCTTGCCGTCGTCGTCACCAGCCCGCGGTGGCAGCGTGGCACCCCAGAGCTCCGCCCAGAACCGAAAGATGCTGCGAAGCAAGCTGCCGGTTGTGAAAAGCACGTCCCTGCGATGCACACGCCAGCACCGAAGATCCGGACTTAGAGCATGGAGGTCAGAAGGCCTCAAGCTTGGCGATCAAGATTCAAGTCTGTATGGAGAGAAAGCAGAGCTGGCTTTGCATGAACTCATCAACTCTGATAGGAGGACATTAGCCGGCCTCTTTCAGTCTTCCCAACAACCACTGCCAGGGGCAAAGACTGGTGTCGCTGGAGCAAGCAACGGCATTGAGACGTGGGTGGTGCGCCAAGACAGGCGCTATTAAGGATGGGCTAAGTATGAATGGACCGAGTGAGCTGATGCAAACGTGGGAAGGGGCCCAAGGGGCATAGTGCTGGCATTAAGGTCCTCTACATACTTTCTCAGGGCCATACACAATTGATAAAGAATGTTAGAGTCCTCCAAGGTACATTCATGTTTGTTGCTTTAAGGAACAGTTAGTGGGTCAGTTCTAGTGCTTTCAGGACAAGGCGAGGAGGAAGGAGGGTGAGGAGGGAGGTGTGGGGTGCGTACAAGGTGGAGCCGGGCGGGCGGCCACCGTTGACGTAGTAGACATAGAGGTAGGCGTCGTACGCACGCCCGGCGATGGCGTAGAAGGCGGGCAGGCGGCGCGCGCACTGGAACGAGGCCTTCTTGTAGAAGAGGATCGCCGCGCGGTTGTACGAGATGACGTGCAGGTACACGCCGCGGCACGAGCTCGAGGCGCCGGCATACTTGGTCACCTTGCGCACCAGCGCCGACGCTGCAGCCGAGGAGGGAGAGGCAGGGGAGGAGAGGGAGGTGGAGGGGAGAGGAAGGAGGAGAGGGAGGGGCATGTCAGGGATGGATGCAGGAGAGCAGAGTGTGGGAAGAGAGGGAAATGTCAATGAAATATAAGGAGAGAGAGGGGGAGAGAGAGAGTGAGTGGGAAGAGGGAGGTGGGAGAAGAGGGAGAGAGGCGGAGAGAGAGGGTGAGCAGCAAAGCGGGGGCCGGAGTGTATGGTACCGATGCCCAGGTTGCGGTAGGGCTTGATCACTCCGAGGGTGAGGATGTAGATGAGTGTGCGCTCGCAGCGCATGAACTCGTAGCCCAGGGTGCCCGCCTCCTGCCGTGACAGGTAGACATGAAAAAGATATGAGGGAGTGGGGAAAGAGGGAGGAGCAGGAGAAATGGGAGGGAGGAAAGAAGAGAAGAGAAGAGGGGCGTAAAGGGGCAGAGAGAGGAGAGAGAGAGAGAGGGATGAGAGGAGTAGAGGTGGTCTGAGACAGGGGAGGTGGGCGGGTNAGCAGGAGCATGGCAGCATTCTTCAGCGCCCAACTGGCTCCGGGGAGCTGCGTGGCTGCTGCCCAATCCCCCGCCTGCTCAGCACGAAGAGCAGTCAGGTGTCACTGGCCTCCAACACGCACCAACATTCTGGGCTGATCTCAAGCAAGGCTGACTCCGAAGATGATGTCAAACACTTTGGCATCCTTGACAAAAACCGAGCAACATGAGAGAAACAGCTCATATGCTATCAGATGCAGAGAGAAATCAAGCGCTGCCGCTCTCAAAGGGACGTAAGAGTCGCATGCAAAGCTAGCAAGAAGCTGGGTCCGCCCTCACATGAAAGCCAAGGCTGAGCTCCTGCCAAACGCGTAGTCCCGCCAGGTACGCAAGGTACGCGGAAGTTGCGAGGCTAAGGGGGAAGTAGCGCTGCTTGTCGGTGAAGCCCGAGAGAATGGTTCGGTCCTGGTTGAGCAGCAGGAGGATGGGCGCGATGAAGAAGATGGCGCGATCGGCATGGGTTGTCAGCGAGCCAGTGAGAGAGAGGCAGGTTGCAAAGCAGAGCAGCGTAGCAACATTGCCAACGGCCGGCATCCATGCTCCATCCGCCGCCAGCTTCTTGATGGAGAACGTGGAGGCCACACTTGTGCGCCTCTGCACAAGGTGATTAAAGAGCGTTTTACCAATGTCACAGGCTATCAAGTTGACACTACACGTGCGCGCACATTAAAAGGTAACCATTAGATGTGGTGAATGATAAGGATTCAACAATACTAGTCTCTAAAGTTAGCACTCAGGGCATTTGCCGTGCCACTCTTATCATTTCCAAGTCTGACTGAATGCCAATCCTAGTTGAAGGCGTCTATTACAAGACAATGATGCAGATTGACAGAAGCCGAGAGCTCTTTGACCAAGTTGCAGGCGCACTTTAGGGTGGAGCACGGCAGAAGGCGGCACCTGCACATTTCGATGGTGGGGCATGAAGGACGAGGATGGCGAGAGGTGGCGACTTGAGCCGCCACCCACGAGGCGGTCCTTCGTCTTATCTCTTACAAGTCCCGTGAGCTTCACCTTCACCTCCAAGGCAATCAGCATGAATGACGCTGCATACAAGCCAAGCAGCTGCTCTCGGCCCCCCTGCAAACGATCAGCATGTTGCGTCTCAGAAGGAGTGCAGCTTCAGAGGGAGTCAGGATGGCAAGGACAGTGGCTAACCAATTATACATTTTGAAAAACTCTCCTAAGTAGTAGCAACCTGATTAAGAAGGTCTAACAATAGAAACTCTTGCAGACAGTAACGATGAAAGAGAAAAACACAACCCTGACTGAGCAGCGAATAGTGCATGAAGCGACACAGTAACAATCAAAAGAATGGGTCATCAGTGCTCACCTCAATCACAAGCTCACGATCATACTCGGCCTGGAAGTCCACTGACGACTCGTCTTCTGTGGGTGGCCGGTTGATTTGGCCCTCGACCAGGTACATGACTGACATGACAGTAAAAGAACCTCAAGGTCCAGTGTGATTCAGGAACCCCAAATGCAGGAAAGCCTTTGGACTGCAAGTTTACTAGATACAAGCAGCTATAAGTGATGCTCTTACAAAATACAAGCACAAAGAACTTGTTTTAATCAGAGGTGCTCACCTGGGAGCAGGGCCACAAAGAGTGCAAAGATCCAGGGAAGCAGTCGTGGGCTTGATGCTGAAGGATGGTGGGCAAAGACGACAAAAACTGATGCTGCAATTGCAGCAGCAACAAGCAGGGCGTGTAGGAGGGGGAAGTCCGCAAAGTATTGAAGGCAGAGGTAGACGCCCAAGCTGGCACCGACTGCTATAGAATAGCCCAGCCGCACGGCTGCAACCTGAAGAGAAGCTCTTGCCCTTGTGCTCGTCAGCAACTGGGTAAGTTCAAGTCAGTAGAAAGGCATCATCTGAATAATTAATAGGCTTACATCTATTAACAAGAATTGCAGCCTGCTTGTCACTGAACTTATGACTCATCTGAGTGCAACGTTATGGATCAAGGTCGAGGGTGAGAGATATGTCTGGACCGCCAACTTTGAGCTTACAGACATGCAATTACAGCTTGTCGGGATCAAGATCAGCATGAGCCGACACAAAGTACCTGCTGAACGGGGATGGCGGACATTGCGGCAGCCAGGCTTGCTACAAGAGACGCCAGCAGGAACCACGACGCCCAAGTGCTGCCCCTGCTGGGCTCCCCATAGATTGCCATCTCTTCTGGATCGTGCATTGAAGTGAATTCTGACGGTCCCCGAAAAAAGAGGCTGGCGAGCGGCAAAGGCACCGGTGGCGGCGGCGGCGGCGGTAGGGGGCTCACGTCGTGGTGGCGGCGGCGGCTGCGGGCCAGCGGCGACGGCGAGCGCGTCACGTGGGCGGTCGGCGGCCTCGTCCTGACCGCCGGCGCTCTCCTCCTGCGCTGGTCAGGCTCGTCGCGCAAGCGGCGGGGCGCAGTGGCTGCCGCGCTGGCCGCAGCTTCGCGCGGCCGTGCTTCTGCCTCCACCGCCACCATCAACGGCCGGGTGCTGCAGCCATCGCCATCGCAGCTCGCCACAGCTGCGGCCCAGCGGGCGGTGGCGGCGGCGGCGGCGGCACAGCGTAGCTTAAAGCAAGTATCATGAGCTCTACCAATAGAATGGAGCAAGTTTACCCCCATCGCTCAGCTAAGTCACATCACGATAAGCATCTGATCTCCGGCGACTTGATGAAAGGCAACCCAGCTGGAGACAGCTTATCCTGATCGCATCCCAAGCCACGAGCCATAGACCCTCACTAGAGGGCCGTGACTAATGCTGCAGTGTAAGGCGCCGAGGATGCCGAAGCTGGCAATATTGTTAAGCAACGCTGCAAAGGCTGCTCGTTGGCACTTAGTCAGTGAGCCTGTGTGTTTACAACGGCGTCAGCCACCGCAGGAGCTTCGACGCCATCGTCTCCTGGATCATGGCTGCCAGTCGTTTCACTCGTTTGGGGGGGCAGGGTGCCGCCGTTGTGATAACCTGTGCCCTCAGCATCACGCTTGGCCTGGCCCGCCTCGAGCTTCTCGGCCCACTCGTCGTCGGCCCGCCCCGCCTCGCCAGCCTCGTACTCGTCAAGCTCCGCTAAGCGCCGGGCGTCCCGCTCGACGGCACGCTGCCGCCTGCCGGCCGCCTCGCCATCGGCAGCAGTGGCAGCAGAGGTTGCGGCCGTCTCAGGGACCTTCTGGCGCCGGCCCCAGGGGTACAGGACCACAGCGAGCACAGCAGCAACAGCGGCACCCATGGCACCCGCCAGCGGACTGCCGGCGGCTGCACCCGTCAACCAGGCCGGGGCACTCGCTACTGGCACCACAAAGCGCCCGACCTGCGCGACGAAGTTGGCGGCCACGAGGCCCGAGTGTAGGCCGATGGGCAGCGCAAGGTTGCCGCCGGCACGCGCCCGAGCACCAGCCAGTGCCAGCGACAGCATCACCAGCCCGGGCATTGCCGCTGGCGACCTGGGCCATTGCAGACAGCCACACGTCCTCACAATCTTCAGAGCAGCTGAAGCATTGTAAGCAGTTCTTCTTATCTCGAGAGCAGTCTTTCTGCTGGCCAAGTAGACGTTGTAATCTTGGAAGTGTGAAACCGTAAGAGCCCAATGGGCATCAGCCAATTAACATTGACCGCTGCAGCAGCACCACGAGTAATAACAGCTGAAAACCATGTAGTACTCCATACCCCTGAGTGTACATCCTGAGTAGCACAAAATTAGCATACAATGTACCACGTGAAGAGAGTGATGGCTCACCAGTGGACAATGGCAAAGAGCAGGGCGCTGAGCACTGCAGCGCGATGGTAGCCCATGTCCGCGGAGGCCTCCTCCTGGAGCCACGACCGGAAGACGAGCTCCTCGACGACCCCAATGGCAACGCCCATGCCCAGAGCCTCAGCAAGCAGCTTTGCCAGCTTCCATCCAGTGGTCAGCGCCACCAGCGCTGGAGGACCATCAGTCGCCGGCCACCATGTGAAGTCCACAAACCCAAGGGATGCCTGCGCCGCGTACAGTGCCACCACCAGGCCTGCGCCAATGGCCTGCCCACCCAGCAACGCCCGCAGCTGCAAAGGAGACGCAGGCACCCCCCCTTAGCACGTTGATCATCCCACTGACTGCTTCAACTCTATAACATCTCAAGTCGACCATCCACAACCCCTGAGAACTCATAACCTTCTGATACAGTTATCCAGGAGATGCCTGGCAGGCGCAAGGAGCAGTGACAGCGCAAGACAAGCAAGTGCAAGGGCAGTGCTCTTTTCCCAGACTCTAGACGCGGTCAGCGTCTCAGAGGAACCTGGATGACCAGATGTTTGAAAGTGACAACCATATGTAATAACCTTCACCAACAATACTTGCTCATTGGCATAAGTGCAAAAGGGATGAGCGCGCACCCGGGCCTTGCCCTTGAGCTGAAAGCCATAGTCGGCGAGCGGGGCGGCATAGCCGCGGACCTTGCGGCCCCAAATGGAGATGAGAAGGAAGACCGCACCATAGAGGCCAACAGCGAGCGCGTACTCAGCGACGCCGCCTGGGGCCTTGGTCACCCACTGCTGGACAACGGCCGGCAGCAGCGGCAGAAGCAGCGGGCTCCACAGCAGCAGCGCGAGGCCCACAAAGCACCCCAGCCTGCACCAGTAATGCCAGGAGGCAGCATCATGGATTTTGCTGAGCAGGCTGCTGCGGGCCAGACTTATCGCAAAGTTGCAAATTGCTGATGGTATCATTGCTTGTGCAGACTGTAATACTTAATTACATTGTCCAGAGGTTAAAGGTCAGTGCCATAGTGATTAGGTGTTAAAGCGTCCTTGCCACGCCAGAGTGAAGATATCATTACTAGCTCGAAATGCTCGTGACACCTTGTGATTCCGCAAAAAATTCCTCTGCAGTCTGCTCTGCAGAGAGAAAGTGGTCAGCATACCTTTGCCAAAGAGGCCGGTCCTTCACACGGAGGAAACCGAGCAGGCGCTCCGTAAGGCCAACAGCGCCGCGCAGGCCGCCCCAGAGGAGCGCAAATTTGCCGACTATGCGCAGCATGCCGCCGCGCTGGCCAAGTGCGGTCAGCATCGCGACCAGCCTGCAGCATGGCAGTTGGCAACTCCAGGTCTCAGAAACGGTGGCAAGCGGAAGAGTGTAACGGTGAATGCGGTGACCACTTGGAGGTTGTAATAGTGGACAAGTGAATATGGCAGCAAGGACTACTTCACCTCTCCTGGTCAACTTCGCCAGTCTCGGCACGTGGAATCATGGGCGCCGCCACCGACATGGCCTTCTCTGCCACGCCAGCAATGCCGGCACTCTCTTGCTGGTCGCCACCGTGGAGAGCCGCCCCAGGGCCAGCAGCCTGGCCCGGCGCCTGCTCCTGGGACTGGCTGGCAATGACAGCAGCGCCGCCCACGGCGGCTGCCACCGTGCCCATCATGCGGTCGCGGCTGATCTCGCGCTCCTGCTCCTCGTGCGCTGCCGCCGCCTCCTCCGCGTCGACCTTGGCATCTGGATCGACGTCGTCGTCATTGCCGGCTCTCGCTTCACCTCGCGTGCTTTGCCTATCTGAGGACTCCTCCTGGACCACAGCTCTGGCGGCAGCGCCATTTGTGCCGCCGCCGCCGTCGCCCTCGACACCAGCTGCTGGCAACATGCTCGCCGATTGTCCAGCGCCGCTGGCAGAGGCGGCCCCTTTACCTTCCTCGTCGTCATCCTGGACAAGGTAAAGCACAGCGCCGATGGCGGCCACGACCGCGCCGACGAGGATGCCTGCCGGCAGGAGGCCGCCAGCCAGCCCTGCGCCGCCGACGAGTGAGGTCACCGACTCGACCAGCGCACCGGCGTCAAAGTTGCGGCCGCCGCCCGCAGCCGGCTCCCCGCCGCCGCTCTCCGGCGCCTCATCGGCGCCCAGCGTCGCTGCAACCTGCTCCACGATTCGCCCGACCTCAGCCTCCACGTTCACGCCCAGCGACTGCAGGCCCATAGTGCCGAGCCGCCGCAGCACCTCCAGCTTCAGAGCCGTCACCATTGCATTGCTGGCCTGTGTAGCCGCCGAAGGAGCTAACTGTTCTTCCTTGCCGACAATCGCACTGCCTGGCTGCGAGCTGTCCTCCTCTGCAACCTCTGGCTGCTCAACGCCTGACTCCTCACCCCGCTCCTCTCGTCGCTTTCCCCCATCAACCAACTTGCCATGGTCACTGCCAGCGGATCCCCTCCTGTTTCTGGGTTCGCCATCCAGTCCGTCAACGATGGCCTCGGCAGCCACCTTCGTGTCAGCGACCTTCATTGCCACCGCGGCCTTTGTCTGGGTCTTCTTGGTAGTGGCCCTTCTTTGGCTGGAGTAGGCAACAGCAAGGCCAGAGCCTGAGACCCGCAGCTCCAGTACCTTGCCTTTGGGGGCACTGCTTGGCCGCTGCACGAATGGCACGCGGCGCTCACGCCGCCGCAGCACTGCCCGTTGACGGGGCTGCTTCGTCGCCACGGATGTGGCCTTAGATGAAGCGCTGGCCTCCTCGCCCTCTTTGCCAGTAGACTCCTGTTTCTGGCCCTCGTTGCTCAAAGACGTTCCATCGGTCTTGAGTGGCGTCTCCTTCGCTTCAGCCGAGGTTGGCGGCGGTGGTGGGGCCGGTATCTCCTCCTTGCCTCCGCCGCCCTCCTCCTTCTCTGTCTCTTTCTTCTCCAGGTCGGCGAGCATGGAGTCCACCACACCAAACACATTGGTGACTGCCATCTGCGTGCCGTCATCGAGGCCTGTGATGGCCTCCAGCGCCCCTACCACCGACACCTGCGGCGGCGGCGGAGCCTGCGGCGGTGGCGGGGGTGGCGGGGCGGCAGCTGATGATGACTGAGCTGCCTCGGGAGGAGGAGAGGCAGCAGCCGAGTCATCGGCCGTCGCCGCCACCGCCGGCGCCGGTGCATCCGAGGCTGCAGCATTGTCGGTGCCAGCTTCGCAACAGTCGGCAGCAGGGGGCGCTGATGCAGCCACGTCCTTCTTGTCCTCCGCCGCCGGCGCTGGGCCAGCGCCGTCACTGCTGCCGCCATCGCTGTCGCTGTCGTTGGTGGCCGCAGGCTCTGGCTTCTCCGCAGGCGCCGCCTCCTCCACTTTGCTAGGCTCATCCTTCTTGGCCAACACGGCTGGCTCACTGGTACCAGTCTTGTCTTCGCCAGCCCCTGGCGGTTTGGCAACCGGTTTGGCATCCTCTCCCTTACTGGCTGCCACCGATGGTGAGCCCTTGCTGCCGCCATCCTTCGCAGCAGCATCATCGGAGTTGGGCTTCTTCTCTTGCGTTGAAGGTGCTGTGGCCTTCAGGTCATTGGTGGACGACGAGGCGTCTGCATCGCTCTTGCTGGTCGTCTTAGAGGTGGCTTTGCCCTCCGGCACGTCCGTCTTCGCTGCGCCATCCAGCTTCGGCACCTCGCTGGTGGTTGCCACCACCTTGGCAGCTCCCTCCTCCTTGTGTGAAGCCTTGGCAGCGCCCTCTTCCTTGCCCGACGATGCTGACGTCGATGGCACCGCCGCCGTGCCGCCGTCTTCCTTGATCGCAGCATCTGAAGGGGCCTTCGCTGCCACTGCACCTGCGCTCTTGCTCGCGGCCTCCGTCTTGATGTCAGCCACCTCCGCCTTCTTATTGCTGCTGCTGCCGGCAGCCGCCGACTGCCCCTTTTGGCCATCGCCACTGCCGCTGCCGCCGCTGGCCACCATCGCCCCTTTGCGTTTTAGCACCTCCGCGGCGCTGCCAGCCGCGTCTTGCAGCTTCTCCTTGAGCAAGGCAGTCGTGGATGGCGTGAGGCGCGACGCCACGGCTGGCTCCGTGAGGAGCTTGAAGGACAGGCCTTTGGCCTGGACAGCCTCGCCCACTGCGCCCGTGAGCTTCCCACGAACATCCTCCGGGACTGCCTGCTGCAGCGCCGCCAGCATTGTGTCGCCCCGCCCCACGGCCTCAATGACCTGCGCAAGTAAAGGCCTTCCTGCCAACAGTCAGCTCAGGGGTTAGCCTAAGGAAGTTTGTCCAGCGGTACTTAGTAACCCAATGCTGCAACTATCTCCATCTGAGATGGTGGCAGTGACATGATGGTTAACAGTTGAACATCTATTGTTAATGTCTTCCTGCAGTGTTTTATTCCTCAAAGTCCTCAGGTATATTATTTCAATCACAGGTGTCATGCCAGAGCGGCGCTCCCTGCCTGCGCCTTCTTCTGCGTGTTCAGGGCCCCTGGCATTGTGAGGTCGAGCGCGTTCATCACGCTTGCCGCCATCGCCTGCGTTTGGATGGTCGCTGGCTCCCCCTCTGCTGGCGGTGGTGGCGGAGGCGGCGGCGCTGCCGAAGCTGGTGCAGCCTCCGGCGGTCCACCACCCGACGGCGAGGCCTCCGCATCCTCCGCATCAGCTTTTGCCACCACAGGTGACCGGCCCTCGCCGGCTGCCGCCTCGCTGGCTGTGGTATCATCAGACTTGCTCGGCTGGAGCTGACGCCCTCTCTCCTTTGCTCCTTCCTGCTCTATCTTCTCCCGGTGCCTCACCTCCTCCTCCAGTTGTCCAGATGAGGAGGAGACTCCAGTCTCCTCGTCATCCTCCTCCTCCTCCTCCTCCTCCTCCTCCACAACCTCCACCTCCTCCTCCTCCTCCACCACCACCTCCTCCTCCTCCTCCACCTCCTCCTCCTCCTCCCCCTCCACCTCCTCCTCTCCAACAACTGCAACCTCTGCAGAGCCCTCGGCCCCTCCGTCTGCCGCCAGCTGTGCCTGGCCTTGGCCCAACTCACCACCAGACGGCTCCTGCCCTTGCTCCTCCCTCCCCCTTTGCACTGCCCCAAGCGTCTCGCCCACTCGGCCAGCATCTTGCGCAGTGCCCTCAGTGACAGCCAGCTTCGCATCTGTGCGAGGATCCTTGTGCTTTAGGAGCGCCACCTCTACAGCCGTCAGCCACTGGCACAGGCAACCGCCGAGACACAGCGCTGCATCAGCCAACGAAGATGTTACAAATATTACACCGTTGGGCTGCCAGTGTCTTAAGCAGGTTAGCTAATAGTAAATTTTAATTGTCCCGTGATTTGGGGGTGGGCTCTCAGGCTGCAAAAGTGCCTGCTCCAAAGTGTGGTGCTGCTGCACGACCTTGCTCAAGAATCTCCAGACAGATGTAGGTACAACCTTACGTTACCCAAGCCTCGGTAAGTGAGTTCTAAATTTTTGCTAACCTCCAAGGCCAGCACGTCTCGAAGCGCTGAAGCCGGGGCTTCAGCCACAACCGCGATGCAGGGATTGGTAGCAATGGCCTCCCAGGATATGCCCGCTGTCAGCGCCAGCGGCGCGCCTGGATCCTGCCAGCACAATATAGCATACAGCAAGCTGCCCTCAGAGTGCTGCGGTGAGGCCATCGATGCTGATTGCTCTCTTTCTTGCACAGAGGGTATGCCTGCAGCATCCTTAAGCTGCGCCTGCTTAATGTACAGCTAGAAGCTGGGTGGATGAAGGACGGAGCAAGAGGTCAGGCTTGGACATTGCGGCATTTGGATTTTAGTCATTGTCTCAGAATAGGATACAGATTGTGAATCAGTAGAACAAAGACTCGGGTCTGGCTCACACATGATGCCTAATATTTAAGGCGCACCTGCAGGCAGAGGAGGGGGGTGGCAACATCGCGCAGCAGCGGACCGCAGCTCGCGGTATGGTGGTACTCATGCAGCGAGAAGTGACCCAGCGCGCTGGCGGTGACAGCCGTATCGAAATCTGACAGTGAGCGCGCTGCGAGGCCGCCGGCCAGGTCGACTGTGCCCCCTCGACCCTCGAAAAGCATCTGCTAGAGGCAGCCATGCGAGTCCCCCATTGGCAAAAAATGAGAACATCATTCATTATCTGACGTAGCTGCTGGCACTGCTGGAGCTGCAGCAAAGGGAGGGGGTTGCCGCTCACGCAGTGCTCAGCGAGCAGCTCCGCCATGGCGCAGCCGAGCGCCTCATCCTCGGCCCGAGCCGCATCGCCCCCGATCGCCATGCTCGCCGCCAGGGTCGCCAGGTCAAATGGGTTGTCAAAGGACACGGCGGCGGCCAGCTGCGATGCAAGACCTTTCTCGGCAAGATATTTGGCGAGCGCGTTGGCGCCCAAGCCCCAGCCGGCGCCCAGCACGAGACAGTGCGGGCGGGCTGCTGCGAGGTGCTTGGCTGCCAGCAAAATGTCGCCACTGTCTGTTGCTGACATGAGGCTGTGCGCGAGAACAGACACACACACAGAGTGGGGAACAGGGGAGCGGATGCCCCTTATATGAGATGTGGTAAAAGCAGCAAAAAGTTGTTGGCAGCACAAGAGAGAGGCGTGTAGTGACAATACTTGTTCAAGCTATCAATGGGATGCATCCATCAGATCTTGGACCAGCGACCCTCAGGTAGGAGACAGTCACTCGCACCGCGCATTCGTCACGGGGCTGCGGCCTGCACCGCGGAGGTTGAGGATGGCTGGGAAGAAGCCGCGGGTACGCGCAGCAGTGGCAAGGGCCTGCGCAGCGGGGTCGGCGCTGCCTGCCGGGGTGCCCGGCACGAGCAGCAGTGTCGGCTCCAAGCCGCAATCGCTGGAGAGTGGTAGGTCCGCAGGCCAGTCAAGCGCCACAGCGCCGCCATCATTGGCCCACAGGCACCGCCGTTGCAGGCGGAGCGGCGGCAGCCCGCCACTGTCACCGCCGTAAGTGTCACCACTGCCACTACGGAAGTGGTGGAGGGACGGGCAGCGAGCAAAGACAAAGGCGTTGAAGGGCGTAGTCGCCGCCAGGACGTCGGCACTGCCTGCCGCCGCTGGCACTGCCGCCGCCGCTGGCACTGCCGCCGCCGCCTCCGACGGCCCTTCGCTGTCACTGCTGCCGCTGCTGCCGCCATGGCTGCCAGCCTCCTCCCCGACAACTCCCTCCTTTACTGTGCCGCTACGAAGCTCTGCAGCTGGAGCTGGGGGACTGGTAAAACCAGCGCTTGTTGGCTCCAAAGGCCCACTATTTGTGCCACCAGACCGTCTGCCAGTGCCACTATTGTGGTGCTCGTTGCCGTCAGGATTGCTGTAGCCCACGTCTGGCAGCTCGGCGGCCCTTGGCCACGGAAGCCCGGACCCGCCGAGCGCCGTCAGGCCCCCGGCTAGCGCCGCCACCGCCGCCGCCGCCGCCGCCGCTCCCGAAGGCTGGGCCAGCAGCGCCGCCAGGCCGTCTAGCGGCGCTCCCAGACTTACTACGGTGGCCGCCGCCAAGCGAGCGCCCCGTCGAGTGCCTCCCCGGCGCTTGCCTCGGCCTCGGCCTCGCAGCGCCGGGAAGGACTGAGACGACGGCTGCTGCAGCGGCCGCTGCAGCGCGCCGCCGCCGCCAGTGCCGCAGCGCNAGCTCCGGCGCCCGCTCCCGCGGATCACTAGCCCGCCATCGCCCGCTGCGGCGGCGGCGGCGGCGACGCCGGCAAGGGATCAGCTTTCTATGGGCCTGGCCCGCTTGCCACTGCCCTCCTCCCTCCCTCCTCCCTCCCTCCTCTTGTTGTACTTCCCTGTGCTTTGCCTCTGTACTTGGCCGCTCAACGACTCACTCAATACACACTCCATATGAGAGAGTTAACGGCATACATCGGTACGTAAACAGCCCTTGCTTCAGAGATAAGAGGAGACACCTTAAATGTGTGCACGTCGTTGCCATGCTGCCTGAGGAGAAGTGGCACTCCCAATGGGGGCAAGGGCTGCGAAAAGCCAGCCCAAAAAGAATTCACAAAGGTTCAGAGGGGCCTAAGAGCGGTGAGCAGCTACAGCTGGCCGTCTCGCTGCAGAGGTCCATGGCCCGTGCGCTGCACCTTCGTGCCGGGAGAGCCCTCGCTGCCTGGCTCTGTCCAGGGGACCCACTTCCAGGACCCTAGCCTCTCTGATTTGCGGCTGCTTAGCAGGGGTTACTGAATAATTTGTAGCTGCTTTCTTTCTTTGTGTGCTTTGGTTTCTTAGCGCTTTTTTACAAAGAAAGTGCTCGCCCATTGAGAATAGGGGCTGGAACAACCAGCCCGAAAAAGAATGAACAGAGTACGAGAAGGGGGCCAGGGGAAGCGCTAAGTAACAGAAACAAAGCTGCTACGAGACACTCAGTAACACGCTTTTTTACAAAGGGGCCTGAGGATGCCTGAGGGTCTCTGTGGGGAAGCGGAACCGCGTCATCCACGACTTCTCCAAACATCTGCCAATTTGCTTGCCTTTGTACTCAGGGAACAGCGGGCGACCATCGCCTCACTCCGGAATCCGAGCTGATCATAGTCCGGCTCTCGCTGGTGGTTGTACATTCGCTTGTGGGCTGGGTTTCGGACCATTTCCCATTGATTTTCCCAATTCTTTCGATGAAGATATGCGCATGTCATGCGCGCCGCGCGCACCTTCTCTCGCGTAAGCGCTGCTCCCGGGCCCCCCTCCCTGCCGGGGCCACGTCGCCAGCCGCCGCCACCTGTCGCGGAAGCAGGCCCGTCACCCGGCGCCACCGTGGAGACACGAGAGAAGTGGCACTCCCTTTGTGAATTCTTTTTGGGCTGGCTTTTCGCAGCCCTTGCCCCCATTGGGAGTGCCACTTCTTCCCAATGGGGGCAAGGGCTGCGAAAAGAAAGGGCACGCCCATTGAGGATAGGGGCTGGACAAGCCAGCCCAAAAAAGAATGAACAAAGAAGAGAAGGGGGCCAGAGGAAGCCAGAGGAAGCGCTAAGAAACCAAAGCACACAAAGAAAGAAAGCAGCTACAAATTACTCAGTAACCCCTGCTAAGCAGCCGCAAATCAGAGAGGCTAGGGTCCTGGAAGTGGGTCCCCTGGACAGGCTGCGAAAAGCCAGCCCAAAAAGAATTGACAAAGGTTCGGAGGGGCCTACAAGTGTGTAACAGCTACAAAGGGGCCTGAAGATGCTATGTCAGAACAGGGGGAAGATGGATCACTCGGTAGTTACGAGTGAGGAGCCTCAGATCCGACAGACTAGCTGCTGAAAAACTATCCCCCTGACGAAGCCGGAGGGCGCAGCACGCAGATGCAGAGCGTGGGCCATGGACCGCTGAAGGGATACAGACAATCTCATGCGATAGACTTGAGCCCATGAGCCAGCAGCGTTGAAGTCCGCTGGCTCACCGCGCCTGCGGTACACAGCGTGCCGCGCAAGCCTGGCCAGCAGTCGAGCCACTGGGACCCGAGAGCCCCTTGCACGGCCACAGCCAGGGGGACGAACACATCTGCAACCGGGTGGTCGGCGTCGGAGACCAGTATTCGACACTTTCAGGTAGGATGGCCTTAGGTGGTGCGAGCATGGACGTGCAAGGGCTTTGCTTGCCCCCTCTTCTTCTTCTTCTCTATGGGCGCGCACTTCCTGCAAGGGGCGTTCAGGCCCCCGCAGCCAGGTCGCTAGGGCAGGTGTACCGCATGCGCTTGGCCGTCTCGCTGCAGAGGTGTATGGCCCGCGCACTGCACCTGCATGCCGGAAGAGCCCTCGCTGCTGCCTCTGGCTCTGGCCAGGGGACCCGCTTCCAGGAGCCAAGTTTCTTTGACCTGAGGCTGCTTAGCAGGGGTTACTGAGTGCTTCGTAGCTGCTTCATGTTTTCTTGTGCTTGTTTTTCTTAGTGCTTCCCCTGGCCCCTTCTCGTACTTTCTTCATTCTCTTTTGGGCTGGCTTTTTGCAGCCCCTATCCTCAATGGGCGAGCCCTTCCTCGCTGCAGCCTTTGGCCCTAGCCAGGAACAGAGAAGTGGCTCTCTCAATGGGGGTGAGGGCTGTGAGAACCCAGCCCGACATGAATTGACGAAGGGTCGAAGGGGCCCCACTTCCAGGACCCTAGCCTCTCTGATTTGCGGCTGCTTAGCAGGGGTTACTGAGTGATTTGTAGCTGCTTTCTTTCTTTGTCTGCTTTGGTCGAAGGGGCCACAATGACGGAGGGGCCTGAACATGCTATGTTAGTACGGGTGGACCACTCAGTAGCTACGAGTGAGGAGCCTCAAAACCGACAGACTAGCTGCCGGAAGACGATTACCCTGACGAACAGGCCCGGGGGATACTTTTCCCGCTACCAGGAGACTATTTTCTCTGACCTGCGGCTGCTCAGTAGGGGATACTGGTGTTCTGTAGCTACTTGCTTCCGTGTGCATTTTCCCTGGCACCTTCGAACTTTGTACATTCTATTTTATGGCCTGGCCTCTCCTAGCCCATTTTTCTTCCAGCCACCGCCCTCTCCTGGAAGCGCCCTACTTCAGGCAGTCGGTGGCTGGACCTCCTGATTTCCTGCACGGCGGGCCATCAATCGTTGGCAGGAACAGCAAGAAAGTAAGGGCATCCAGAAGGGGCGGATGCAGATGCAGATTATCTGCCGGAGACGAATTCTATCCCCTTGTCAGATATGTATGTCAGATATGTATGTGCTCACTTGAGAATATTTAGTTTCCCCCTTAGGAGCTCATTGCCCCTTTACCAGGATTTCTGTAGGGCTCGAATCGGCCTCTTTCATTCTCATGCGCACCGCGGGCCTTCCCCCTTACCTTGTCAATCCTTTGTTCGGGCTGGCTTATCACAGCCCTTGCCCCCATTGGGAGAGCCACGCCTTCTCTACCCCCTTGCCATCGACGTCCACGGGGCGTGTGGCGCTCGGTCGCTCGAGCTCCTGCATCGGCTCGCACGCAACGCAGTTTCCCGCTGTTCTCAAGATGAGCAGGCCGGTTTCAACGCGGCAGGCTCTCTCCCAGGTGTGTATCGTATGAGTCTGTCAGAAGCGGTCAGTGGCACACGCGCTTCACCTGCGTGCTGGTCGTGCTTTTGCTGCAGCCTCTTACTGATCTCTTACTTATTGAGTAAAGGTTAACAATAGCCTACTTGCAGACGTCTTGGAGACTAATATCCTGCTTTTCGCGCTATCCGGCCCTTTCAGACCTTGTCCATTCCTTTGGGCTGGCCTCTCACAGCTATTGCTGTCAATTTGGAAGAGCTGTTCTCGTTCTGGCTATAGAAAGGGGACCCGCTCCCCCTTTCCACAATCTCCTACGGGACGCCCTGGCGGGCTTGATGCGCGACGCCGGCTACCGCGCCATCGTTGAAGTGAGCAATGTAATGCCCATCACCACGGATTCCCAGGGATGCCATCACCGTCGCACCCTGGACATTGTGGGTGTACAACCTGGCGGAGGCCCACGAGCTTTGGTTGACGTGGTGGTGACTGAGGCATACAAGAGTTCCGCTTCCACACACATTGCTGGCCACGCAGTGGGAGGTGCTGAGCAGAAAAAGCTCCGACACTACTCAGACTACCCCCGCAGTGACCACCTCCTCCCGGCCGCAATCGACACTTTCGGCTGCTTGGGTCCTCGCTTCCATACCCTACTCGAGAACATAGCGAGTCTGGGATATGCACGACGCGAGGATATGCTCCCAGCCCAGATGGGTATGCCAGCAGCCTATCTGTCATTTCTACGACGTCGAGTGTCAACCTGTCTGCAACGAGCTCAGGCGTATGCTCTGCATCAGAAAGCTGGTCGAGCCTTAGCTGCTGGCACAAGAGCTAATCAATTGCCGTCCGGTATTCGAGCGTCAGCTAGCGACCTCTATGTGCTGACTCGTGGTTACTGAGCGGGTCAGCTTAGCAGCAGGTGACGTACATTTGTCCAATGTGCTTTCCTTTGTACTTGGCCACACATGGCCTCCCCATCTCTTAAAATACACGCATTCCTCCCCGGATACTACTTTCTCCGACCTGTGGCTGCTCAACAGGGGATATTGAGCATCCAGTGGCCACTTGTGTGCTCTGTGCGTTAGCAATGTTCTGGCCCCTTCGACTATTTCCATACTTTTCCTCGGAGGCCACAGCCATCGCCCACCAGCGGAAGCGTCTTTCTTTTCCCTGGGCTGGCCGATCACAGCCATCGCCCTCTACTGGAAGACTCTGTTCTGCAAGCAGCGGAGGGCTGTGAAAGAGAAAGTGAAAATTAGTCCTGATAGAGCCGTCAAGGTCCACGTGATTAGAGAGCTCTTCCAAATATGAGGCAGGGGCTGTAAGGGCTGTAGGTCCAAGGTTGTAGGGGCTGTAGGTCCAAGGTTGTAGGGGCTGTAGGTCCAAAAGAAAAGCGGGCCTGCATGATCCGACCTTGTGATTAAAGCTAATCGAGAGAAAGAGAAAAATGTAGCTGATCCGCAACATTTTTTCTGTAGCGATGTTGATGTTGTAATTCCGTGGGCTAGCCTTTTTGGGCTGGCTTTGCCAGCCCCTCTTCTCTATGGGCGAGCCCTTTCATTCACAGCCATTGCCGTGCATTGGAAGGCTTGTTTCCTTCTTTAGCATGACTTGGCCATCCATTCCTTTCATACGCACCGCGCGCCTCCTTTCGGCCCCTCCGAACCGCGGTTACTGAGCGGGTCATTCTGCTGTAGGTTATGTCGGTCTTAGATGTGCTTGCCTTTGTACTTGGCCATTTGGCCTTCGTTTGTTTCAATTACACGAAAATACTCCGAACACTTGTCAATCCTTCCTGGGCAGAAGAAAGGGCTCGCCCATTGAGGATAGGGGCTGGACAAGCCAGCCCAAAAAAGAATGAACAAAGAACGAGAAGGGGGCCAGAGGAAGCCAGAGGAAGCGCTAAGAAACCAAAGCACACAAAGAAAGAAAGCAGCTACAAATCACTCAGTAACCCCTGCTAAGCAGCCGCAAATCAGAGAGGCTAGGGTCCTGGAAGTGGGTCCCCTGGACAGAGCCAGAGGCAGCAGCGAGGGCTCGTCCGGTACGAAGGTGCAGCGCACGGGCCATGGACCTCTGCAGCGAGACGGCCAAGCGCATGCGATACACTTGTGCCAGCGACCCGGCTGCAGGAAAGTCTACCGGTTCACCATGGAAGCGACGGGCGATTGCGTGGCGGGCGAGCTGGTTAAGTAGCTCAAGCCACCGAGCGCCCAGTGCCCCAAGGATGTCAATCCTGGGCTGGCTTATCACAGCCCTTGCCCCCATTTGGAGTACCGCTTTTTCCTTTCTTGGGCTTGCCGCGCCTAGCCGTTCCCTTCTTTCCTAAATTCCGAAAATTTGTCTAACTGGCATTTGGCTATTCGCACATTGTGGATAGGGGGCTCTGTAGCTACACTGAAGCGGCTCTAATGTAGATCGACGACGGGGCGGGGGGGTATCAACGAATACAAAACTAGCTTGTGGAGAACACCCGCTTGCACCAGCCGAGAATCGAACTCGGGTCTGTACCGTGGCAGGGTACTATTCTACCACTAGACCACTGGTGCGTGTTGTTGCGAAAGGCCGGGGTCAAGCTTCATATATTTGTGCTTGGAGGCCGTGTTATTCTTGCACATTCCCTCATGGGCTGGCAAATAAATAGACATCCGCCCTCTACTAGAAGAGTATTTCTGTCATTTGGGCTGGCCTCTCACAGCCATTGCCTCACTTTGGAACAGCTGTTTCTCTCTTGCACGCCTGCTTGTTGTGGGAGTCTTTTCCCTTTTGCCAATCAGATTTATTGGTCTTGGCATTCTTTGGCACAACTACATCATGCACGGAGGCGGTGGTTTTTTTGTACTAAGCCAGCCCCAACAGGAACCGACAGGGTCCAGAGGGAAGGCTCAGCAGAGGGAAGGCTCACCGAACCCATCACATGCGAATTGGCTGTCACGGGTAGCCATTCAGGAAGCGCTTGTCAACAGCCCCGATTTGGAACCATTAGCAGCAAGGACGGAAGGCTCGCTATTCTAGAGAAGGTGCAGTGGCTGTGACAGGCCAGCGCAGAAGGGATCGACACATCGGGTGAATGCCCAGGGAAGAAGCTGTCGTGGAAGAGAAGAAGCTCCCTGTAAGAGGGCGATAGTTGTGAACGGCCATAATAAGTAATTGTGACAAGGATAAGGAAGGGAGAGCTCGGGGGCGATGGCTCTGAAAGGACAAAAAGCTCATTCTGAAGGGGCGATGCTGTAAGACGCCAGCCCAAAAGAGATGGCAAGGGGAGAAGACAGAAAGTTCATTCCAAAGGCGGCGGTGGCTGTGAAGACCAGCCCAAGGAGTGGAGTCCGTCGCCTTCGCCCCTATCCTTAACGGGCGAGCCCTTTCCAAACCTTCATCGTTAATGGGTTGGCTTTTTCTTTTCACAGCCCACCTCTGTTTGAGAAGAGCCACCTTTTTGCCTCAGTTTGCGTAGAGGGGTGCTTTTCTTTCCTTCAGCTCCTTTGACTTTCTAGTGCTGACACAAGAGCGCCTTGTTTACCTAGCCTGTGGCTCCGCTAACACAGTCATGAATACACTCTGTAGGTCGTTTACTTGTTCATCTGTTTTGGGCTGGCTTCTCACAGCCCTTGCCGTAACTTGGAAGAGCTGTTCCTCTGTATGCACCTTGCTGGCTCTTTCAAGCATGCCGCCTTCTTGCCGAGGTGATGAGGTGGCAGGCAAGGCACGGCTCAGGCCGCAGGCGAGGGGCTGCGGCGAGCGTCGGCGAAGCATGCGGCAGGCCGGCTGACGTGGTGGGACTTGCGTGCATCGTGGAAGGCCAAAGTGGCCAAGTACAACGGCAAGCACATCAGATGCGTAAATTACCCGCTTCCGATGTTGACCCGCTCAGTAACCACGTGTCACTTATAGAGGTTCACTAATCGACGCCTGAAACACCAGATGGCAGTCTGCGCCCTTCCGCACCAACTAGAGCTCGCCCAGCTTTATGGGTTTCTCTTCTAGTGCAAATCTTGAGCTTGAGCCTGCTGCACCTGGCCCCCTTCTCGTACTTTGTTCATTCTTTTTTGGGCTGGCTTTTCCACCCCCTATCCTCAATGGGCGAGCCCTTTCTTCTTGCCAAACAGGCCGAAATTCGACGGCGCAAGAACGAACGTGGGGGTGGGGGCCACTGGCCCTCACATGCCCACTTTGCGCCAAAGCGGGGCCCCACGTCCGTTGCCGGCCGCCATGGCGGCGGGGCTGGGCCCAGCTAGCCAGCCAACGCGGGCGGGCGCCGCCCCGCCCCACGAGGGCCCCTCCCACCCACCCTCCCGCTTCCCCGCTGGCTCAGCCGCAAGAGGCCCGCCATGGCGGGGCGGCGAAGCTCGAGGCGGACGTGCTGCCAGCGTCGAGAAGCCAAGCCCGTACGCGCACCTAACCCCATCTCGGCCCATCCATTGCTCCGCTCTGATACCACCAGGGACTGCTGCTGACACGGGGGTATTGAGGGCGCCCTGTCTGCCTAGCCTTTGGCTCCGTCATGAACACCTGTATGCATCTGGCTGGCATTTCACAGCCGATTCTTTCATATCAGCAGCCGCTTTCTCTTTTTAGGGACTGTAGGCGAGCTCAAGTTGGTGATCTGCAGCCCCTTGACAACTGCAGCCCGGGCATCCGGCCATTGGCCGGGCGCTCCGTACCTGCACCTTCTACGTTCCTTCGGGGCTGGCCTCTCACATTGCCTTATACATTGCCTATCCTAAACCCTGAATTCTTAACCCCCTAAATTCTGAATCCTAAATATTGGAAGAGCAGTTTCTCTTCGTGCTCGTCATCCTCGAGGGGACCATCTTTACCCGTGTGCCATGGATATCTATGGAGGCTACGGCGTGAAATGGTCCTCCCTGATCCAGCATCTGGCCCGGCTGGTTGATGCGCGTCGTCGAAGTCGGGGGGGCAGCTTGGGCCACTCCAGCATTCCGCAGGCCTTAGTTGCATATTATAGAATGCGGCTCTCGCTTAGTTTGCAGCGCTCGCAAGCATTGGCTCTTCATCAACGTGCAGGG
>WELB01000037.1:74244-87929 GCA_009602725.1 Spirogloea muscicola
TCGGCAGCGGCGGCTGCGGCGGCGGCGATAGCGGAGGCATGCGCGGCTGCGGCTGCGGCGGCGGCGGCGGTCACGGCACGGCCGCCATGGCCTGCTGCTTCTTCCCCGCCGGCGGCGGCGGCGGCGGCGGCGGGAAGCCCAAGGCGGGGGCGGTGCGGGCCTGCGAGGTCGACGGCGGGCACTGGGAGGCTAAAGGCGGCGATGACGCCGCCGCCGGGAAGGAGCTGCAGCGCGCCAAGGCCGCCGCCGCTGCCGCGCTCGGTGAGCCCCTCATGGCGGCCTCCGGCGGCGCTCGCGGCGCTAAACGCGGCAGACGGCATGTGGGTCTCGCCTGCAATGGCCTTCGCTCAATTGGGTCGTGCCTCGCTTGCGCTGACTGTGGCGGACGGGATTGCTGGCTCCCGTGCAGCGGCGCAGCAGGCGGCGACCGATGCTGCAGCCAAGCTGCCGTCGTCGCCGCCAACGGTGGCGCCGGCAGTGGCGCCGGCGGCGGCGTCGCCTCGCGAGCCCGCGGCGGCCCAGGTCGCTGCTGGCGGCGGCAGCGGTGTAAGCGTGGGGCCTTCGCCCGAAGACAAGGCCCTGGAGCCCGGCGTCGGCGGCGGCGGCAATGGCGGCGGCGGCGGCGATCAAGGCTGGATGGGCTGCGGCAGCCCGCGCGCGAGCTGGAGCACGGAGGACTTCCGGCGGGCGGCGGCGAGCGTGCCCGGCGGCCCGTCCCTGGCGCCGTCCTCGGACGACAGCAGCGGCGCCGGCAGCACCAGCGAGTCGGAGGAGGCGGAGGAGCGACGGGAGGCGGCGAGGCCTCCACCGCCGCCGTCGCCTCCACAGCTGCCGCCGATGTCAAGGTCGCCGAGGAAGCGAAGTCCATCGGAGCCTGCTGCCGTCGTGCGGCCGTTTCCGGGAGACCTCGACCTGTCGCCGTCGACACCGCCGCCGGCTCCTGCAAGGCGCATCGGCGCGTCTCTGCGGGGATCGAGTCTGCGCGCCCGGCCGCCGCCGCCGCGCAGCCCGCGAGGCATGGCCAGCCCCAAAGTCGTCGCCGTCGCGGACCTGGCGGGCGCAGCCGGCTCCTTTGCCGGCGAAGTGAGCCTGACGTTCGGCATGGCCTCCAGCATCGCGTCGGCATCCCAGCAGCCGCCGCCGCCATCGCCGCCGATGTCGCCGCCTCCACCGCTGCGGCTCCAGGGTGCAGTGAGCGGGGGCCTCTTCCCAACTGCTGCCGCTGCTGCCGCAGCCGCCGTCGACGGCGATGGCGAGGCCGCCGGCCTCTCGCCGCGCCTCAACATGTTCCACGCGACAGCCGCAGCCGCTGCCGCCGCTGCCGCCACTGCTGCTGCCGGATCTGCGGCCGCAGCCAGTGCTGCCAACACGGGTAGCGGCGAGGGCGAGGCGGAAGCTGAGGGGGTGGCCACTGTAGCGACCTCCGCCGCCGCTGCTGGCGCCACAGATGAGCTTGGCGAACGCGCCAAGGTCCTGCGCCCAGACTCCAAGAGCGACAGGGGTGCCGCGTTGCCAACACACCGCACGAGCCCCTTCGTGGCGATGCTCCTGAAGGAGGAGGCAGCGGCGCAGGCCCCGCCACTCCAAAGCAGTGGCGAAGGCAATAGCGCGAAGGCCTCGACCGCTGCCAGCTTGCCGGATAGCAAGCTACCTGAGATACGCGTCCTGGCGCCCATCAAGGCCTTCTTCGCCAAGGACGACAGCGAGGACGACGACGACGGTGGCGGTGGTGGTGGCAATGGCAATTGCGAGCAATTGACAAAGCTGCCATCCTTGCCGGAGCGAGCGCCAGCGTCCCTCATTGCGCCCCCACCCCGCCGCAAGAGCCACGACATGACCGGTGAGCTATGGTCGCCGTCGCGCCTCTGGGCTTGGCACAGTCCCTCCTCCTCCTCCTCCTCTCCTCACTCCTTCCTTGCTCGCTTCACAGAGGTGGAGGTCCTGCAAGAGCGGCTGTCAAAGCTGCTGCTCGGCGAGGACTTCTCCGGCGGCGGGCGCGGCGTCTGCCCCGCGCTCACGCTCGCCAACGCCATCACCAACTTTTCAGGTCTGCATTACTGCAGGACCTCCCTGCCAGGCCCCAGTGCATCAGAAATGTAGGACAAGTGCTGGCGTGCTGCTAGAGCAAAGAGGATAGTGTCAAACTGCTGCTCTGTGCTTGCACCTTAAGTCAGCTACATCGAGTGAAGAATGAAGGATCACAGCATACAAACAGTCCAGAACTTACAAAGATGGGCATGAAGCACTATGTCAAGGCTCGAGCAAGACTGTTGGTACAATCGATATCACTGTCAAAGGACTTGCTGTCGTAGCCAGCATTGGTGAGTCGAGTGCAACTGCATGCTGCTGATGATATGCACGGTCACTGCAGCCTCGGTGTTTGGCGAGAAATGGAAGCTCGCGCCCATGTCGGATGAGCGCAAGCGCATGTGGGCGCGGGAGATGGACGTGCTACTGTGCGTCGCGGACCACATCGTGGAGCTCGTGCCGGCGTGGCAGGTGCTGCCTGACGGCACCCGCACGGAGGTCATGGAGATGAGGCAGCGCGCCGACCTCGCATCGAACCTCCCAGCGCTTCGCAAGCTCGACCACATGCTGCTGGTGCGGCTGCAGCCCGAACCTCCCTCCCACCCTCTCTCTTGTAACGTGCGTGCTCCACACGCTTGTCTGTTAAGCTCCGGCGCGCAAGTGGGACTGAGGCGAGGTTCCCCTCTTGTGCGAGGTGCAGGAGGCGCTGGACCACTTTGAGGGCACGGAGTTCTGGTACAACGACGAGGGTGCTGACAGGCGCCGGCAGGACAAGTGGTGGCTGCCGACCCCCGTAACGCCCGATTGTGAGTGCTGCCGACAGTCGCCATGGCCGCAGCCGTCATTGCTTCGGCCGCCGTGGCTGGCTAGCGAGTGCTGCTTGTCCCCTGGCGCCGCATGCGGCCCTCATCTTTCTG
Organism: Spirogloea muscicola; assembly: GCA_009602725.1. Lineage (NCBI taxonomy): Eukaryota > Viridiplantae > Streptophyta > Zygnematophyceae > Spirogloeales > Spirogloeaceae > Spirogloea > Spirogloea muscicola. Next base: position 77,190 of record WELB01000037.1, read on the forward strand.
AACTCCTCCCCTCTTACTGTGGTGGCTGGCAGCCGGGCTGTCGAAAGAGTGCCGCGAGGACCTCCGCAAGTCGCGTGAGGCGGCGATGCAGATCTGGAAGGCCGCTCTGGCCATCAACGCGCAGGTGCTCAACGACATGGAGGTCCCCGAGTCATACTTGGAGGAGCTGCCAAAGGTTCGGACCTCCGCTCGGCCCTGCTGCGACTTCCTTTGACAGTTTGTCAAGCTCTTCCAGCTTCAACTAGTGGAAATGGGCTCGAGCTGACGGTTCAATTGGCTGTTAAATGGAGCTCTGCAGACAGTGAAGGGCGTGATGGGCGAGCACGTGTACCGCCTGCTGACACAGGAAAGTTTCGCGGCGCAATCGGTGCTCAAGAGCTTCGGCGACCTGTCATCGGAACATGCTGCACTGGAGGTCGCCAACAAGATCGAGGCCGTCATTCACATCTGGCGCCGCAAGAACAACAAGTGAGCTCGCTACACCTTCTGCAGCAGCTCGTGTTGCCCCATGAGTCTCTCCCTGGCCGCCCGACCCCCCTTGTGGTCCATGGAGGTCCCTGCTCTGCCGACAGCGAGGAGAAGTAGTACAGGGAGGCCCTTGCAAGTACTTAGACCTTAATGTGCACGTCCCAGTTAGGGAGCTGATTTTGCTTCCCTCAAGCCCATCTATCTGACTTTTAACTCTCCACCATGGCCCACCTCCATCTCTCAGAGCTGTGACGCCTCGATCGGACGGCACGATGAGCCCACACGGGAGCCGCATGGGCGCATTCCGTGACTTCATCGGCGACCCAGCCAAGCGTGAGCTCCACGCCGAATGCGCCGAAAGCGTTCTCCGGCTGCTCAAGCAGCGCGTCCCAACTATGCCGCAGACCACTCTTGACGGATTCAAGCTGCAGTACAATAAGGTAAGCCGCCTCGCTCCACTTCACAACCCAGGTCCATTCAACGCGTCTTCTAAACGACAGCCAATGCCAGCATTGCTTGGGCGACACTGTCCTCTTAAGCAAGCACCCTCCATTGATTACTTTGCACCAAAGGCAAGTGAACTTGGTGGCTCACAATCTGTGTTGCTCCCCCAGGATGTAGGCCAGTCGCTGCTGGAGGCATACTCACGTGTTTTGGAGAGCTTGGCCTCCAATGTGGTGTCGCGTATTGATGACGTACTCTTTGCCAGTGACGAGGCCCACAAGCGGAGCACCAGTGGGTCCACAAAGTCATACCTTTATATTGGGGCTGACACTTTCTGAGGTTGTCCAACACATACCTGCTGTAAGACCGTGGTCACAGTTATTGTGATCTAATACTTCGCTCATTTTGTTGGCCATTTCAGTGAATACACCAACGGGGGGCAACTCGCCAGATCATTCGGACGCGAGCATTGACCAGGGGAAGTATAGCGCCAAGGTGCTGGACGGCCTGGTGCTGAATATAGCACACCTTGCATATGAGATACCTGCCGACATGGGTAGCGGAACTCCGCTGGACTCGCCTGACACAAGCTTCGGTCCGTCGTCTGCGAGCTCCAACGAGGAGAATGACAAGCACAAGCGTGGCAGACGGAAGGACAAGCGCCGGTCGCTCACGCCAAGCCGGTCAGGGCCGCTGATGCGCTCGGCATCGGAGGACACAAGCAAGAGCCCTCGTCGGGCGACGCTGGGCACGAAGCTCAAGAACGGGCTGGAGCGCATGATGAGCGGGCCAGCCGCAGGCGTGTCATGGGTCGGCTCCGACCTCTTTGCCAACGCAGACAAGCGGGAGGCACGAAGGCAGGGGTCGCCGCTGGCCAGCCCCCGACGTCTTTCGGCCGATATAGAGCGGCCATCAGGTGCCAAGGAGGTGAACGCCCTCCCACCCCGCGGTTCATATGACACTGCATTGGCATCCTACGGCACCAACCAGCGGACCAGCTGACAGCCCAAGTAGCCAATCCTATCCTCTAATGGCCACCGGCACTAAGCTGCCAAATAAGCAGCAGCCTGTAAGCTCGTCCAGTCCAAGACTGCGCGCGTTTGGGGCTTCGGCTGGTTGCACGGTGCAAGTGGTCTTAGCAATGGCCTGCTGTTGAACAGGCAAAGTCTCGTTATCATTATCAGGCCTTCTGTTGGATCTGCATGCAGACCGCCGGAAGAAGCAGCCTCTAGAGTAGTGGAGCATTGTGCACGGTCTCTGCTTCTTCGCTGGCTGCAGTGTACCTATACATTCTTATGTCTTGCTCTAGCTCAGAATTCCTCTCTAATTTTGTGTAGGTGTAGCGGTCGCACAATTGGGTGCGCTGTAACTTATGTAGGCTCTTGGCCTTCCCCGCAAACTTGTTTATAAAGTGCACCCGACCGATTTTTTTAATGTGGTCCTAGTTATGGACGTCCCTGTGCAGCCGTGTGTGTGTGTGTGCCTAGTAATTGTATGCCTGGTACTTTCTAATAATTGCACGCAAGCAGCGTGTCACCCCCATCAATGAGGAGGGTTCGAGATAGGTTCACAAGGACAAACAGAGGAGCGAGGCCCAAGGCAGTCAGTGTTTCTCTGTTAGAGTAAGTGAATGTTTTCTTTTGTTGCATCTCGACAATTGGTAATCAACCATGAGAAAGACAGGATGAGGAATGAAAACATGCAAGCTGTGCTACATTGAAAGCAGAGTACGAGAAAGTGGGTGAAGAACTCATCCCCCTCCCCATCCCGGATTCACCCTATATATTTGTTGGCTGTTTTTCTGGGCTGGCAATCACAGCCTCGCCCTCTTCTGGAAGAGTCTTACTTTCCCATATGGCCCGACGGGCTGCGGGCCTCCCCGCATCCCTGCCCTACAGGCCCTTGTCGAGAATTTAGCACCGACGGTTTCCCTCTCACGACCACGAACCATTCACGACCTGTTGACAGCCTAATAACGGTCTAACACAGACAATTTACCCATCCGTTGGCACCACCGTCATACCTTCACAATGCCCTGTCGTGAGCAACTGACGGTCTACTAAACTCTCGGGCTAGCGCGCCCACGTCAACCAACATCAACGACCGCTAGCGAAGCCGTTAAGGTAGTCTACACAGCTGCCGACTCCCGTCGCCGTTCAAGCACCACGCTGTTTTGCGCACACAAGGAAGACACCAACTTCCCTAGTCGTCAGCCTGGTGAAGTGTCCCGTCTCTAGGCATCTGTCGAGCCATATTCCTGCAGCACTGACAGTCAATCTTGTCAGCAGGATGAGTTGTCTAGTCTCCAGGCAGCTGTCAAGCTTTTACTGCTGCATTGACATTCCAACCATGTTGATATCATTACAGGGAGAGTATCTCTTCTGTGAGAGGCCAGTCCAGAAGAGAAGCAGCTCTTCCAAAAAGGAAGATGTGAGCCTTTCCAGAGGGTTCTTCTATGGGCGAGCACTTTCTTCCAGAAGGAGCGGGGACTGTGAGTGGTGACTGTGACTGTTTTTCTTGAGAAGCCAGCCCGAAAAGGATTGACTAGGTCTCGAGAGAAAGTGCTCGCTCATAGAAAGAAAAGCGCGGCCGAATTGACTGGTGGCTGGGAGAAGCCAGCCCAAAAGGAATGGACAAGGTCAAGAGGAGCCGAATGGCGCAGAAAGCAGGGGACTAAGTGCTAAGACGACAAGGAGGCTCTCAGTAACCTCTAGTCAGCAAGTGCAGGTCAGAATAGCTAGAGGGCGGGAAGACGTCGCTCGCTCATAGAAAGGAGTGAACAAGTCCTAGAAAATAGATGCTCTTCCAGTAGGAGGGCTGTGAGTGGCCAGCCCAGAAAGTGGTTCTCGCAATGGGGGCAAGGGCTGCGATAAGCCAGCCCGAAAAGACTTGACAAGGTCCGAAGGGGCCAAACTACGAAGGGGCCAAAAGCGCCATCTCAGAACTGCGGTAGGATCAACCACTCAATAACTACGAGTGAGGAGCCGCAAGACTAGCCGCCGGAAAGAATGTGCTCGCCCATAGAGAAGAGTGGCTGGCAAAAGCTACTCTTCTCGCCGGAAAGCAATCCCCCCGACGAAAGAGAGAGAAGGCGCGCGGTGCGCATGAACTTGAAGCGAGGCCAATTCAAGTCAATACATTGTTCAGGCAGAAAATGCAGAAAGTGCAAAGAATGCAGCGCAAAGAATGTGGCTACATGAAATGACGCCCTATACTAGGAGGGCCGGAGGTGCCACAGAGCGGTGGGAGCCGTGCTGACGGGGGCCATGTCGACTCGACCTGTACCGCCTGTGTGCCAGCTGCTAGAGGAGGTTGAGGAAGCAGCAATGGCAGGAGGGAGGGCGGGTGGGGGAAAGGAGGGCCGGAGGTGCCACAGAGCGGGGGGAGCCGTGCTGACAAGGGCCATGACGACTCGACCGGTTACGCTTGTGGAGCTCCTAGAAAAGGTTGAGGAAGCAGCAATGGCAGGAGGGAGGGCGGGTGGGGGAAAGGAGGGCCGGAGGTGCCACAGAGTGGGGGGAGCCGTGCTGACAAGGGCCATGACGACTCGACCGGTAGCGCTTGTGGAGCTGCTAGAAAAGGTTGAAAAAGCAGCAATGGCAGGAGGGAGGGCGGGTGGGGGAAAGGAGGGCCGGAGGTGCCACAGAGCGGGGGGAGAAAGGGGGAGAAAGGGGGCCAGCAAAGCCAGCCCAGCCAGGCCCCCTTCTCGTGCTTTGCTCATTCTTTCTTGGGCTGGCTTTTCCAGCCCCTATCCTCAATGGGCGAGCCCTTTCTTCTGTTCATTGCCTTGCTCATGGCTTTCTTTTTGGGCTGGCCCTCTCACAGCCATTGCCTTTCTTTCCGTCTGTCTATTCTTTCTTTCAATATTCCATTGGTTTAGGGTTTGGGGTTTAGGGTTTTCGGGTTTTAAGCTGCTTTCCATTCCATTTTGGCCCTTTTAGTGGCTAGCTACTCCGACTTGCATCTCCTGACTAGAGGTTACTGAGCGTCCTCTGGCTGATGTCTTCGTCCTAGTCCAAAGGCCTGGTCTGTAGTGTAGTTCTTTTTNTCGTGCCGCCGCCCCCGCCCGCCCCACCCTCGGCCCTCCCCCAGCAGCCCCGCCGTGGCGGCGTCTCCGGCGCCCTGCTCGCGGCCGCCGCTGCCGCCACCGCCGCCGGCCTGTACTACAGCCTGCAGCAGCAGCGGCAGCAAGAGCAGCATGGCGAGGGCGGGCCGGGCCCGAGCTCCCCCAGCGGTGCCGGTCAAGCGGGCGGCGCCCGGCCTCAGGCGAGCAGGCAGGGCGAGGCTGGTGGCGGCTCCGAGCCGGCGGGCGTCATCGGCGCTGCTCGCGAGGAGCTGCGCAAGGTCGGCGGCGTGATCAAGGGCGCCGTGGAATCGGCACTGGAGGCCGACACCGCCGCCGAGAGGCAGCACGTGCTCGAAGCTCAAGCTCGCGCGACGGCCGACAGCCACGCCAAGCACGGCGAGGACCACGAGGTGGAGCCGAAGCAGGGCACAGCCGATGAGGGCGGGTCCAGGGACTATGGCCAAGCCGATGACGAGTTTGTGATCGTCGCCGCAGAGGCAGAGGACGCGCCAGGGGGCCCCGGGCGCTCCTCGCACGCCGAGGAGCAGCAAGAGCCGAAACCGGACGCCGCTGTGCCGGAGGGCTATGTGATCGTGACGGTGGAGGATATTAATCACGCGGCTGGACCACCCGAGGCAGCAGAGGCCTCCACAGCTCAAGAGCGTGAGTTGGCGGACACGCAGCCGCAGGGGGTCGTGAAAGGCCTTGAGAATGCTGCAAGCGCCTTGGCAGCGGCCGTGCGAGAGGTCATACAGGGCCCAGCAGACGCCGACACCAAGCCACTGCACCAGGTCGGTCTTGTGGCTGACCAGCTGCTCTGCAGTACACACCAGTGACAATGTGGGCATTGTGATCCCACCCTCCTCGCGGCAGCTTGCGTACAAACAGGCAGCCTGATGACAGATTCATTAGATACTGACTGGCAAATGGAGGTCAGACAAGGAAGGTGGTCCATGGTGTAACTGGGAGCGATGCAATTGTCACATTTCTGTGGCACTGAAGGTCCTTAATGCTTGCTAGTGAATCAGTGTGTCAGGCGCTGCCAGACACGATCCCTGCCGCTTGTCTAACCTTTGCTGTTTGCGCTACCAGTCAGAGAGGGAGCTAGAATGTGCGGCAAGCACCACCGTCAACAATACAAAGGAGGATGCTGGGGACCTCTTGCCATCAAGACTAGTCCAGATGGCTCATGAGGAGGCCACCAGCAAGGCGCACCAGGCCAAGCAGAGGAGGGAAGAGGAGGAGCTGAGGCAGAACGAGGAAGGCAGAGGCACTGTGAGCGTTCAGGAGGCTGGTGACGGAACCCCTGCTCCTGAGGCAGAGGGACGGCCATCAATGTCGGCAGACCAGGCGACAGATACAGATGGCGCGTCACAGTCAGAGGATCCAGGCGCAAAAGAAGTGGCAGAAGATGGGGTGAACGGTGTGATTGGCCAGGTGGTTTACGAGGCTGTTCACGAATCCATGCAAAGGCAGGCTGAGGTGGACGCAGGAGCATTTGCGGAGCGGTTAGAATCCGAGCAAGAAGCCTACAGGCAGAAGCTCAATGATGCACGGGCTGAGGCTCTGCGGCATGCACAGCTGGCGTACAATCTGGAGAAGGTCAGCAGCCCAGCTTGGCAATTTTGTGCTCCCGTTAATCGAGCATCGAGGATGGGTGTCCTGAAGTCACTAATTTTGCGTGCAGGAAATAGAGAGTCAACATGCTAGGCACCAATCTGAAATAAGAAGGCTGCATGCTCAAGCTGAGGAGCGTCGTCTGCAAGAAAAGAGGGAACAGGTGTGCGTACTCTCAGCCTTTGAAACATGTGGAGGTTGCCAATTGCACAGCGCATATTGCTATGATCTTCACTGCTGACCTGAAAGCTTTGATCTCAAAGCCTCTACCTTGGTAACCCTTGGGCTGATTCCAGCTGGATGTAAAATCTTCGTACAAGATGCTGTGCAGAAGTCAAATAGCCACCGTGCAAGCTGTGTGATTGATTGTAGTCAATTGGGGGCATGATCTGGCATACTTTGGGCAGGCGGGAGAGCAAGATCGTGCTCTTGAGGAGGCAAAGCTCAAGGCACTGGCAGACAAGGCTGCGGCGCTTGCAACTGAGCGGTCCAATCATCTGCTAGCATTGCGGGATGCATTGCAAGAGGCAAGAGCTGCTCTGCTGTCAGCTTTGCTTTTGGCATACAAGCAAGGGGGTGCAAGTATCGCTTGCTCGTCAAGTTGTATTCAGGTCATCATGCAATACTGATTCAAATTATTGGGTTGGCACGAAGGTCGAGGTATTGCAAGAGGCCTTCAATGCGAGGTCGGAGGAAGCAAAGCTTAGTTACACTGCTCACAAGCTGGCCCTGGCCACGTTTGGCCTGGAGGATGCTCTTCAACGTGGCATGGCTCTTGAAGACAATAGGAGACTCTTGCAGGTGCTCCTTATGGCATAGCTGCTTTGCTATCCCACCAGATTTCCTGCCTTTTCTGGCTAACCATCCGGGAGTGGTACTGCTTTTGCACAAAGCGTTTTTGCACTGCAGATGCAACAAGGTGCAGCATTCGCTTCAGAGGCAGCTAAGCACTCCCAATCCAATTTATTTCAACCATGCGACTGCCTTGTTGTCTACTTATGGCGAATAAAGCCATGGGTGCAGATCGCTGGAGGGGGCTTTGAGCAGGATCCTGTAGTCGAAGTGGCAGCAGCCTCACTGCCAAGGGAGGCGCCTACTCGTGCTCACCTAGGCGCGGAACTGGAAAAGATGCGAAGAACTGTCCAGCAACTGGCGATGGTGCCAGAAGGGGGGGCTGGTGTACTTGCTCATGCCTTGGCTTCTGCAGCAGCCAGGCTGAAGGTATTGTCAGCTTAAGTGGCCTCTTGAACCATTCTCACACTCTTTGTGATGTCGTCAATCGCCAGGGCCTTCATACAAAGGGCTGAGTTGAAATTCTGAGCTGCCCAACAGGTCGATGAGCGGGACTCTGATGTGGCTGGAGGAGGAGCAGAGGCAGCGCTGGCGCGTACCGAGCACTTGCTAGCGCAGGGCAAGCTGGCAGAAGCTGCACAGGAGCTGGAAGACGCCGTTAAAGGGACACGAGCCGCACATACAGTGGCATCGTGGAGCCGCAGCATGAGGGATAGGGCCCAGGCTGAGCAGGCCGTGAATCTTTTGCATGCCCACGTAGCTTCCATGGCTGCTAAGCTCAGCTAGGCATAGGTTGCCTGAATTTGCCTCGAATGTTTTTGCTGGGCTTCTGGACTATGCTGGGCAGCGAGTTTCACTAAAGAGTGACTACCATTTCTGGTATACACCGTTCTGCAGCCTACTGCTTGCTAAACATTGGCCAACTCTGCCTCGTGGTTGCGCTTCTGGTGAGTTGTGAGAGTATTGCCTCCAAAAAGCAGCAGCAACATTCTTTGATAAGCAAAAGCACCAGTCCTGCAAGCAGGCCATGCTTGAGCTTGAGATATTTTTGACGGCTGTACTTGTGCTGCGATTGCACTTGCTTCTCAGAGCGTACAGCTTATATTGATGCCACCACCTCCTGGCCTCAACCTAAACCCTAAACCCGCAGCAAGCCCTGCGAGCTGAGAGAAGTCGAGGAGATTGCTGCCCAAGTTTGACACGCATATCACATCTGTTGCTTATAATGCACATCAATGTATTAGATTAAGTCCACTGAAGTTGCAATTGATGTGCCAGGAGGCAGCTTAACGATTGAACTCTGTGGAGCTCGGGTGAAGCAGTATATCTGCTAAAGGTTCCATCTACTAGCCCATGAGGTCATAGCTCATCTGCTAAAGGTTCCATCTACTAGCCCATGAGGTCATAGCTCATCATTGGATGCTCCCTCCAGCTCCCGAGGATCAGGGGAGTCCGATCTTATCAACTTCTTGCTTTTGCTGTCACGATAAGACACACAATTAGGCATGCAGTGGAGCTGTGTGCTCGTTGTACCTTGATGCACCAGGTATACAGAACCATGTGGGCCACTCTGTGTGACGCACCTTCGGACCGGTGGATCAGGCTTGTTGCAAAGGTCCGTCATCATGGTGCAAAGCTCCTCCTCCACGTCTGTCTTCTCTAGGTGGCCACTTTTGATGGCCTCCGTAAGCTGTGCAAACCAATGACATGGCACCGCATTTGCACTCCAGTAAACTTACTGATACCGAGACGGCAGAAGAGCAGGATGAACAGCAAGACCAGCCTACTGGGCATGGCCAGAACTGCAAAAGCGTGAGCTATAGGTGAGGTCCACCACAGGCATCTTAATTTTCTGTACTCTTGAATAAGAAGCTCTGTGTGAAAGAGGTTGACAAGGCAAGCAAGGAGTGTAGTGAAGGCCAATGCTGCCTTACATCAGACTCGATTTCTTCCAGTAATCTGGGTACACCACATCCAATGACAAGAGTAGCTCACATCAGCAATGACGAGCGCCAATGCTCACAGAAGGACCATGCAACACAAGGTACAGCAGGAGGGTTCCCAAGGGTTGGACAAGGTCTTGCCATTGGTCTAGGCCTGTAGCACAACAAGCGAGGGAATGGTGCGCACTTGTCACACCATTTTTCCAGCTCCTTGCCTTGCGCTTCCCTTACCGCCTTGGCTGGCCCACCCCAGCCCAGCCAGACCAGCACCTCGCCGCCCTCAGTAGCAGCAGCAAGGATACCAGCCTGCGAGGGCCTGTGCATGTGGCTCACTTGCTGCTGGGCTGTGTCATGAGGTCACCACGAGCTTACCTTTGTCAGGGAAGACTTCCTCCGGCACAACAAGATTTGACCATTCTCGCGGTCTGCCTTCTCCCATCTGGACCATTGCATGGCCAGGCCTGTCAGCAGTTGAGCAACTTCACATCCCTGCACCTGCAGGTGGTGCAGTAGCAGTGAGAGACGCTGTGGAAGTACGTCGCGGAGGTAGTGGCCCCTCAAGCGCTTGCAGAGGCCCTCCATCAGCTCCACAGCCCGGAGCTCGCTCCTCCTGCCACACCCAGCAGCCCAGACTGGAGATTCATGACGCCAGGGCGACAGCCATGCTCTGGGCTTACGCACAGCGACTGATCGAAATCATGTGGGCGGCCTTCTTCCGCCTTCGAGCAATGCCGGCTTGGAGGGATAGAGGACGGCTGGCTGGACAGTGAGTGGCAGAGGCACCGATTAGCTCTCATGCTGTGTCGAGGGGTGATAGTGGGGTGCAGCCGAGGCTGGAAAGGCCATTGTGGCGTGCAAGGCAGGGCCCTCCCCGACTTCGGCAACTGCAAGCTCCGAGCTGCCGGAGGCACGACGGCGTGGATAGGAGAGCCTCACTTGTAGCTGATGACCTTGCCCTCGCGCTTGCCCTCGGAGTTGAGCCGGTGCCTCATGTCCAGATCGTTGCGCGGCTTCTCCTGGCGGCGCCGCGCAAGCCAGAGGGCGCGTCGGCAAGGCCGCCTCCGCGCGACAGCCTCGCGCATTGCGGGCTGGCCGGAGGGCGGCGGCAGCCGCCAGCGAAGGCGCGGGCGGGTGCCGCTCCAGCCAGGCGACCGAGCCAGAGGGCGCGCGGCGCGGCGGCGGCGGAGGTGTCGCGCGCCCCACCGATAGCAGCGCGTCCGTGAGCTTGATCTGCGGCGGCAGCGGCGGCGTCAGGAGGCGGGGATGCGGGGCGCGCCGCGGCGCAAGGGCGGGGCGCAGGGGCGCGGAGGGCGCACGGAGAGGTGGCGGCAGGCGGAGCAGGGGCTGTCGAGGGCGCGCGCGGGGGCGCCCAGCAGCAGCGCCGCCAGCAGCAGCGCCAGCGGCAGCGCG
>WELB01000037.1:88101-104379 GCA_009602725.1 Spirogloea muscicola
AAAAAAAAAAAAAAAAAAAAAAAAAAAAAAAAAAAAAAAAAAAAAAAAAAAAAAAAAAAAAAAAAAAAAAAAAAAAAAAAAAAAAAAAAAAAAAAAAAAAAAAAAAAAAAAAAAAAAAAAAAAAGACGCTCTTCCGATCTCCGCCCAAGTCGCCCCCGCCGCCGCCGCCCAACCCGCCGTGCGCGGCCGGCTCCGGCTGCGCCAAGTGCACCGGCGTGCTCCTCGACTACATCCTCGAGGCGCTTGACATTGTGAGTCCACACCCGTGCCCAATACAGGTGTACTGCCCGCTCAAAACCTGCACTTGCTTGCCATTCATCCCACGAGCCCAAAATGGGCAGAGCCAGATTGAGAGGAGAGTGAGCAGAGTGAGCAGAGGGACCGTGAGGTATTGCCTTTGGGCGGCTGGAAAGGCAAGGCGTGGCAATGGCGGCCAAGTGATACTAAAGTTTTTGGCCACGGTCTGAGCGCCCGAAAACTGTCGGTTTTGCGCCTTGCCTGCCAGATACCAACATCCCAGACATACAACTTCAAGTCCAAGGTATTCATCAGCAATGTGGGCACGCGGTGCGCCTCGCTGCTCTCCCCTCTCCTACAACCCTCCTCCTTCCTCCTCTGGCCTAAGCTAGCGGCTGTGACACAATTTCGCCCTTTGCCTTCCCAACCTCCCTCCTCCTCTATGTCACATCCCGCCTCCGTAATTCAATAAATGAAGCAAAGCCCTTTGACTTGCCCCCAGCTAATTTATTTGCTTTTCCCTCTCTCCTCTGTGCACTCGCTCTCTGCATCCCACCTTTGAGCTGCTCGATGCTTAGCTCTGCGTTGGCAGCTGACTGGGTCCGCCTCCTCTGCCCCATTGGCTCTCGGTCCTCCTCCGCCTCTGCCTCCCTCCGTGGCAGGAACCTGAGTAACTGGAACATGGTGATCGGCTTCCACAAGAACGACGTGGTGCTCAAGGTCGACCCCGGGCTGCTCACCAACCTCCCGCTCCCACAGCACGGTGAGCCCCCCTCCCCCCCTTCCCTCCTCCTCTCTTCTCAAGCTTAACCTGCAACCTTCCTCCTCCTCGCTATATCCACCGCCGTTCCCTCTGCGTCCTTGCCTCTTATGTGGCAGCTCGCACCGAGGGCGAAGATTAAGCACTTGAAACGGCGAACTCAAAGCGGTGAACTCAAGTGAACTATATATAGCAATGAGAGTGGCAGCCCCAACCGAGCCCTAACCTAGCAAACGATGGTCGAATAGTTGGACCTTGCCTGCATCGTGAGATTCGCGGCGGCCGGCGGCGCAGGCTCCCTGCTGGTCTTCACGGGCGACGAGCGCTTTGACAACACGATCATCCCGTCCATCAACAACGTGGATGACAAGCTGCTGGGCCCCGACAACATCCCCGCGTACCAGTACTACATCCCGGGCATCTTCGGCGACACCCTGGCGCCGCCGCCTGTGGCGCTCACGCGCACCACTGCGCTGCCCACGACGCTCGGCATCACCAACACCGGTGAGTGAGCTTGGGCCTTCATCTCTCCCCTACTCTCTTTTGATGAAATGATTACTTTGTGATAATTTTATTACTCCTTGTGATAAACACAATCAATTCAGCATTGCCTTGTTCCGTTGTCCCGGTCGCCCTCCGTCTCAGCAGCAGGCAAACACGCAATGCTATCTTCTCCAGCCTTCCCTCCCTCCTACCTCCCTCCTGTACTGCTCTTCTCTAGTGGAGCATGCTGGAGTTACTGGCAGCCCTGGTTCCTGTACAGTCAATAAGGGGACGCAGCCGTGAGGGCCTCACCTCTGAGCAGAGACTGTATCAACAGCCTTAAGTTTGGCAGCAGCAGGGGAGGGGAGAGGAGGAGGAGGGAGGCCGCAGCCGTAACAGGAATTTAGTATTGCTGCTAATTCTCCACCTCCAGCAGCTGATGCCCCCTCCCTCGTCCCCTTCTCCCTCCCTCCTCTCTTTCTCTCTCTGCAGGGTGGTCTTGCCGGCACGGGCAGGAGGTGTACCCGGCGTACACCGACAACCGGGTCCGCATCTGCTGCGACCAGATCGAGATCCTGAACCCGCCGCCTCCGAAAAAGTCGCCGCCGCCGCCATACGTCCCGCCGGCCTTCTTCGTGCCGCCGGTGACAGGCGCGCCTGCCGGCTCGCCCACCAGCGCGCCGACGTCTGCGCCGCCGGGCTTCTTTCCGCCGTCAGGGACCCCGCCGCCGTTTGACACTGGCGGCTCGCCAACCGAGGCGCCGTCAGGAGCGCCGGTTTTCCTATCGCCGCCGCCTGTGACGCTGCGGTCGCCGCCAACAGGCCCATCGCCGCCGAACACGCTTCTCAACCCGCCGTTCGTCTTTGGCGGCAGCAACCCACCGCCGCCGGGCGGCTCGTCGTCCACCGGCGTCAGCCCGCCGCCGGCAGTGGCTGGCACGCCGCCGCCCGTCCTCAGCACCGCCGTCTCGCCGCCGCCCAAGACGGCCGGTGGCAGCAGCGCCACTCCGCCCCCGCCGCCGCCTCCCTCTGGGACGCGCGCCGCAGTCGCGGTCACTGCCGCTGCCGCCGCCACCTCCGTCGCCTGCCTGCTGACTGCTCTTGCGCTCTAGAGCTCCGGCGCAGTGCCGGCGCCCGCAGAGCATGCAGGAGGAAGGCATTGATGGATGACGGGCAGAGGAGGAGATAGAGACACGGGAAAGTGGAGGGTGGAAAGAGGAGGGAAGGACGAGGAGGCCAGTGTGGAGAAGCAGAGCAGAGCAGCCATGCATGCAAGTGCAGCCGCCGCGCCTCGGGAGTCTGCACTGCGGGCGGCCCTGGGCAAGCCAGCATCAGTGCTGGGTGGGGCCCCATCACTGAAGCGATACAAAGGTGGAGGATCCTGCAGTGTGGCTGCGGATGGGTACTGCGGCGGCTAGGAATGGTCATGGAGGACAAGAGGCGCAAGCTCCATTATGGCGGCAGGGCGGCAGACAGCAGCAGGGCTTAGGCATGGTGGCACAAGTGCGTCACACTGTTAAGAGTTTTCCACCAATCCTCCATCACTCCCTCCCTCCCCCACCCTCCCTCCTCTGTGTTTCCTTTTGTGTTAGCCATCTGACAACCTGCAGTTAACAGTGGCTCGTCCATTGGCTGCCCGCGCTGCACGCTGGTAGGCGAGAGGCCAGCCTCGGGCCCTCCGCCAATGGTGCGGCGCCCGTTTGTACAATTGAAATCACTTCAAGCTAAACCCTGGAGCAGACCGGCGGCATCTGCGGCAGCAGCAAGGCGGCGGTCATGGATCCCATAATGCTGAGCTTCCTTTCCCGTCTTCGGCGGCGCTCCCTGCTGCAGCCGCTGCTGCCTCAGGCACGAGCCCCGGTGTGTGCAGGGAGCAATAATGGGCGCCCAAGGCCCCCAAACCCTTAGCCGAAGCTGCTCGTCTCCCTGCCGTCGTCGCGCAGCACGGCCTTTATACTCTCCCCACACTTTGCATAAGAAGCTGTCGTTGTCCAAGTCAGTACAAACTTGTTGGTGCTACCCGAGAGGAGTATCTGTCATGTCGACAACACTGCCTCGGTTGCACTCAGCATGAATCATGATTGTCACACAAATCTTACTTACTGCATTGCCTTCAGATTGCAAAAGTGAATTCTTTTGAAGTGGAATATACACATGGCTTGCGCTGCTTTTAAAGTCAGCCGTCGGTGCGACGTGTAAGCATGACCCACTTAGCCAGCTCCACTGTTGCTAGTCAGAGACAACTGCATCCCGAGCGCTGTTCATGCTGCAGCTTCATCGGCCCATGGGCAATGTGGTTTAGGGTTTGCCAATGCATTAATAAGGCCTACAGGAGGTTGCACTGACAAGTTGCTACATGTACATCAACAAGTGTAAGTGTAGCAGCAGTCAGTCACCAAATTGTACAATGGTGAAGCTGTGGTGTAATTGCCGAAAGCAGCTGTTACTGCTGAGTCCTCTATCCACATTATGTAGGAGCACTTAAAGGGCATGCCTAACACCTTGCAGTGCGCTTTGTCCCACAAAGGTGACCACGAATCTTTCCAGAGCATTGTATGGGGCACATCTAGTTGCAGAAGACACATCAACAATATACTCGCTCATTGAGCACTCAATGGTTCATCCACGCTTGTAAATGGACTTGCATGTACCACCATTCAAGACTTAATGCCCTTACGGAACACTTGTCGTAAACGATCCCCCAATTTCACCTAGCACGGACATGTGACAGCAGCATTGCCACTAGGGCAGGTATGGAACTCTCTAGCATACTGATGGCTAACTCCAATTGTTACTGCCAATCCACAAACGATGCATTATTGTAATGTTCAGTCCTCAAAGACACATCTAGCTCTTCCACCAATCGTCGTGTCAAATTGTCCCATGACTGGTGTTGCAGGTGTAACAACACCGTGTGCATAGTAGGAACTGTAGGTATCTGAGATTTGGTCATAAGGGCATGCTTATTCACTACAGCAGTAACCCATTTCCTTACTAAAGTGGGGACATCACCTTGGACTTGCAGGCAATCAAGCAAGCTACCATGCTTTCTGCGACAGACGTTTCACACACATGCATAGTCCGATGAGCCCAAATATGTTAGTCCTTCACATAAACTCCAATAGAGAGCAAAGTGGCACTAGCCATGACCATCATGAACAACTGCGCGAGCTTGGCAACTATGGCAAGTCAGACTTATGTCATTCGGTTGTGACTGACGGATAATTGCTGCAGACGAATCTGCTCTACTTCCACCACCATTGCTACCGTCACAACCAGAATTCTCAGTAAAGACTCTAGCACCAAAGCTTCATACACATCTCCTCTCCACAAGTAAGTTGTCTACAAGGGGCGATGTCTGATACAAGACTGCATGCTCGAGGTCCATGTCTTCATTGCGCAATCATGAAAGGGACCTTGACAATGAGATTGGCCGGTCGTGGAGGGGGGACGTGAGTGCGGCAGCGGCACTGCCGGAGTAGTGCTGTGCCCGTGCTGCGCCAAGCAGTCCCAGCTCCAGAGCTGTCCAAAATGAGCCCCCCTTTTGAATCCTCTTCTAGACACGTATCTCTACTCTGCGTGCTCGCCAGACTAGACTTTTAAAGTGACTGCCCTCCCCTCCTCACAGCAAACAATACATCCTGAGCTCCTCGGTGTTCTCGTTGCACAGTAGCCAGCCAAGTCCTTCCCACTGGCCTGGCTAGGTGCTTATGGGCGCCTGCTCAACAATCCTGGCTTCAGTGCTGTCGTCACTTGCGGCCTCTGTAGCTGTAGCTTTGGCATCGCCCATGTCCTCGTCAGCCTGAGCAGGAAACAGAAATACATAGTTAAAATCAGAACCCCTCCAACAATACATCTGTGCAATGGGCAAACATTGCCACAAAAACTACAGCCCAGATATTGTGCTGTGCTGCACACAGACCACACCTCCCCTCACACAACAAGTCTGCAAGTGTAACATTTCTGAAGACTGTAACAAGCAACTAGGCACCCATAGAAGACTTGCCACAAATAGCAAAGACAATCAATTGTCCATATAAGAGAACCCATTGACACATGCTCCCCACCCCAGTCATTGATGCCAGCAAGTCAGTGAGAGCAGAAGCGGCTTGGTGGACACTATCGGTCAGGTAAACCATGTGCTCCATAACCCTCAAGTGATATGCTGGACAACAAAAGGCCAGCACAATGAGGAAAACTTTTCTGAAGGATAGGGTCAGACCCTGGATCATGACTGTGAGGAAGATGATAAGACTCACCAAAGTGTGGCCGTTAGCCTCTGCTTGTACTGCTACACCTTTGCCCTTGTTCTCGCGCTCCTCCAGCTTGTTTAGTCGGCTGAACATGTTGCCAAATATCTTCGCCTCCTTCTTGTTCTGCTCCACCTGCCTCCGCTTCAGCTCCTTCATCTCCAGCTTGACATCCCTGGCCACAAGCACATATCAAAGTGTTGGATACAATAAGCGGCCACGAGGTCAACTTGTACTTTCGATGTTGTTACTTCTCATACTTAGTACTAATTTTCGACAAAGCTGCATAGCTGAGAATGTATACAAATTTACAGAGTAGACAAATTAAGGGAAAGAGCTAATCACCCTATGGCGCGTACAATCCATAGATGTCAACGAGCTGATGCATACTGTAAGCCAGTGGACTAGTGATGCAACCCTTTCCCAAGCAATGCACCTGAATAAATGCCAGCCTCACGAACCTGTTTTGAGGGTCAATCTCCAGGGCCTTTTTCAAGTCAAGCTCTGCCAAGTCATAATCCTGGGTGCCAATGTAGCCCTGTGCTCTCCTGAACAACGCCTTGACATTCTGGGACTCCAAGTCCACGGCCTGCAACGTGGCAACAAGAGTAATTAAAGTGGGAAACAGCCGGTGGTCACTGGTACTTTGCCATCCCATCAGTGACGACCTTATGACTTTCTGTTTTTTTTTTCATATGGGTTGAACTCCAAATGGATCCTCGTTATCTAATTTGATGCAGCCTTATATCAGTTACTGGAGAAGTGATGGAGGAGGGGCAATGCTTTCAGCTCACCTTGCAACACAGCTTCACTGCTTCGTTGTAGTCCTTCAGCTTGAGCTTGCAGGCAGCATCATTCAGATAGCAGCTCAGCTTGAGGGCCTTAGACTGCTTCTTCTCTTCGTCTGAGAACTGGCTGTCGTACTCGACAAACTTCATGGCCTGCAGCATCACACAAACATCCGTAGCCAGCGTCAGTAAAGCCTCTCCAGCACTTGAAAGATTATAATGCTATATGACTTAAGTACATTGCTCAATCTCTCCAGCCCATTTTGCACCTAGAATTTGATATTTTTCTTACGTACCTTAGAGTACTTCTTACTGGCACGGGAGAACTTCCCCGCCTTGTAGAGCTGGTTCCCGTCCTCCTTCAGAGTTGCTGTCCGCTCAAGCTTGTCCTTTGTCTCGCTGACTTCCCAAGTCTCCTTATCCTGTGCAGTGGCATTGCCAGGTCACATATCAATCATAACAGTAGCTGGTAATGCATTGACATGTTTGTCTTAAGCACGAGCACGAAACCTTCCCACTGCACAAGCACTGACTCACTTCTCTGTCAATCTACATTTTTGGTGATCAGCTGAAGCAAAAGCCCTAGTCATCAATCAAAAAAGTACCAATAGCAGCTAGATAAACAGCTGGTTAAAATAGTAAAAGATTGGGGAAGTAATATGGTTTTCTGCTCACAGGAGCAGAAGATACATTGCTCACCTTGATGAAGGAGACCATCTCTATTTCATAGTATAAGGTTGCATTGGGAGGCACTGTTAAGCCTTCCTTCTGCAGACCAGGGGCTCCATATGCATACTCTGGCGCAATCGTGACCAGTGCCACTTCCCCCTTCTTCATTTGCATAACTGCCTTGTCCAGGCCTGAGATAACTTGCTCTGTGGTGACAAGCAGGTGGAATGATGTAATTACTCGCAACTAAGGGTGGAGCTACTTGAAGCTGGTTAAGATGCTCAAGAAGGACCACTTCTGCGTCTACCTAAAGTTGAAAGTCGTGGCCTTGCAAAATCAAATGCTACTTAAACGTCACTAATGACTGAGTACTGTGTTCCTCTGCGACAAGACAGCTTAAAGCATATAGAGAACTCTGTGTTATACCTTCGTCTACCACAAACTCATATTCGTTCTCATCAAATCCAAGTTTCTCCACGACTGTGCCGTCCTCCAGCCTGGCAGTGTATCTGACTGCAGCTCCAACGGAAGTAGGCCAGATGAGCTCATGAGGAATTTGGATAAAGTGAGGCACAGAGTGAACCCATAACTACCACAATGTGAATGTATAGAACAACTTATATTTGTCTAGCAGAGAAACATTATAGTCAGGGCACACCTACCTTTCACTTGGGCACCATCATTAGGCTTCTCATAACCTTCTCCCTCCTTGAGAACCTTCTTCAAAACTTTGCCATCGTCTGTAATCTTCTCAACAACATTCCAAGATACCAATTCAAGGTCCACCATGATCGTGGCATTGGGCGGCACCGCAACGCCGCCATCAGTGGCCTCCTTCCCAGCCTCGCCAAAAGCATCTGCCGTGCAAGTAGTGCAATGAAAACAACATCACCACGTCATTGTCTTGTCTAGTACTTTGCAGCGAAATGTTGTGGACTGCTTAGGAAAGAAACAACTACCACACAGAATGTGTTCTGGGCAACTCTACCATCTACTAAAAGTGATCTGCTATAACACTGAGCTGGCGCGCAAATTCTCTTTTCTTCTTCACAAGATCAGCTTTCTATCTCCTTCCTCATACAATGTGTGCGAATAAATGCGATGAAGTGGTTATTTTCTACATCAAAATTATAGATCGACTTGCAATGCTATCTCCAACATGCATTTCATTGAGATTACGTGATTGCAATTGTCCACTTACAATCTGACCGCACAGTAAGTAAGACCTTCTCCCCTTTGTGCATCGTCTTCAGTGCCCTAGCAATGCCAGGAAAGAGGTAACCTGGCCATGGAACCATAACTTGATCACTTCTTAGGGCTCCAACCCACAGATTTGCAGCGTTACAAATGAGGTGTGAAAAGCCATCATCCAGTCTTAGCTAGTGAACAGAAGACCTTGATGTTCTTAAAGTAACAAACACAGAATTACTCTGTAGAAATGAACAGGAAAGCACCAATAGGAACCCACCATCCTTTACGTAGAATTCTTGACCTTCTTCAGGGGACTTCGCAATCACGGTTCCATCTGGCAGCTTAGCCTCGTACTTAACTGCAACAATAGACGAACCATTGTCATGCCAAAATGCATGATCAAGATTACAATATCTCTTGGCTGCAGTGCAGGCACAGCAGCTTTCTACCGGCCCGTTGCGTCAGCTGTTGCTTCATCTGACATTGTAAAGTAAGTGCATCCATTGCAGAGTTGCTGTTAAGGCATCACCACGTACTTGTGACCTGATCGTCATCTTTGGGCATCTGCCAAGCCTTTCCTTCTGTCACAATCTTCTTCACGAGGCCACCATCGCCAGTGATGTCCTGTGCAGCGGAAACCAAATTAGATTAGACTTATTTATCAACAAAGTCACAGGCTACAGATGTCCTTATATCAAGCTTGCCTTGGCAGGAGGCTTGCACTTGGCATGTTTCTAACTCTTTGTGGTGCCGGATCTCAATGATACTATTTGCTGGATTAAGACAGCAATTGCTGCAAAAGTATATGGCTACACAGACCTTAACACTGGTCCATGATAGCAGTTCCACATCAAACTTCAATGTCGCGTTTGCCGGGATTGTAGGAGGTGAGCCAGCTTCACCATACGCATACTGTGGCGCAATTGTGAAGGTTGCCTTTTCACCCTTTTTCATCGTTGCGACACCCTTGTCCCATCCTTTTATCACCTGGCCTGCAAGTGTAATGATGACATAATCATATACTGAGCATAAGCGCAAGGAATCAAACACCTGAGGCACTTCATGCTTGAAAAAATTGTATGAATGTGCTGATTGGAATGTCAGATTGTGGAGTGTCAGCTTTCGACAGATTCATGGATACGATGGCAACAGACTCATAAGGAGCAGGTCAAAATGGTCCATGAACTGTGTAAGGAAGCTGGTAGAGTTACGAGCAGGAAGACCTGATGTAAACACCACACTGATGTTGCACTAACTACTCGAGTGTGCAGCATGTTCAAGAGACATTGCACACCTTGACCCAGCTTGAATGTGAACGGCTGGCCCCTGTCCACACTCGAGTCAAACTTGGTCCCATCCAGAAGCGTTCCCGTGTAATGCACTGCAATACTTGGAAACCCAATCAGCAATGGCCATATTTCCGGCTTTGGGCACTGGCTCAGCACTGTCCACCAACTTCAAGCTGCGCGTAATATCTCTGGCTCAAACTTGGAACGTGGCTGTGCACATCGCAGTGGCTGGGCCTTCCTTCATATCTTCCTGTCATGATGCTCTCTCCCATTGGCACCCATTGGCAGAAAGGCTGCAATATTGGTTATCTAAGAGACGTGCCTCTAATATACAAAATCTTCTCTAAGTTGGCTGTGACTAGGAAAGTTGGCCTGAACCAGGGTGGAAACTTTGTTGGTGCACAGCTTTGGTATCAAATATTGTGCTAAATCTACAGTGCAGCTGCCAATACAAATGCCTATATAGGCTGCAAGCTGGAAGGTGGCCAACTACAGCTCCCCTCAGCTCAGCGGACTTCATACTGCTGACACGGGGGTACCAAGGGCGCCCTGTCTGCCCAGCCTGTGGCTCCGCTACTACAGTCATAGTACACCCTCAGTATGTACCTGGCTAGCTTACAGAGCCGCTATCTTCATATCAGCAGCCGTGATACTTAAGATCTCCTCTTAGAATATACTGAGAACCTGTCACCGATCATGGTTACCTGAAATACTATAGTAGTCCAGCATGGACTATTAGAGTATCGTCTAGACGCAGCTTAAGTGACCGCAATGCAAGGCGGGCCAGGTCCGGTTCAGCGCCGGCGGCGGCAGAGGCGGGGAAGCCGCACCGGAGACATCGTCGCCAGAGTCGGGCTTCTCCCAGCCCTCGCCGGCCTTGACAAGCAGCTTCTTGACGCCGCCGTCGGACGTGAGCTCCTTCTCCTCGCCCTCCTTGTGCGGCGTGTACACCTCAGCGTCGCCGGCGCCGCCCTCGCCGTCGCCGCCGTCGTCCTCCAGCGCGTCGTCCATCGGCGCGTCGGCGTTCAGATCAAACTCGTCCGCCATCACAAAGGCCTCGTCAAACACGCTAACTCAGCAGCAGCTCGCGCCGTCGGCGGCGACGACGGTCGCGCGTCGTCTGCGGCGCTCACGGCGGGAAGCTCGCCGAAAACGCGGCGGCAAAGGCGGCGACGGCGACGGCGGAAGCCGCGGCGGATTAGCGTCGCCAAGTGCTGTGCCTGAGCTTCATGTATGGGGTTGGGGGTGGGGCCCTCGGCCGCCAAATCTGGCGGCGCCACCAGCCTCTGGAGTGGCTGTCATGTGCTATGTTGCCGCCATAGCGCCGCCGCCACATGTGGCCGGGCCCGCCGTGGCGCCGCTACACCTGGCGGGCACCTCCAGAAGCTTCCGAGGCCTTCAAGCCCCCCAGCCAACCTTTGGACATGGCTGGCTTGAGGTTTGAGGTTCGAGCCGTTTGAGGTCCTCCCCACCAGCCGCTAAAAGGCTTGCCAATACCATTGATGGCCAATTGCTTTGATAGTCATAGCTGGATCTACTACCATCCATGCAGTACATCAAAGTTAGCAATCGTGAAAATGCGTCGCCAACAGATCAATCTGCATCCGGTGTGGATTTCACTGTGCTGACTGTATCGGCTACTCCACATGCAGCAAAGCGTACAAGTGGTGACGCTTCTGAAATGCGTGAACCTGGCAAAGCCTTGCATGCCCAATACAGTGCGCTTCATGAAGAAGTGCTTCTAACTGCCTACATGAATAGTGCGTAAAAGATCTCCTCCCAATGCACCCGCTTTGTAGCTTCCTGACTGAACACCAAAAAGGCTTGACAGATGGAGCTGAAGACCTGCTTGACTTGAGACGACCAGGACTGTTGAGTATGATCACCTAGAGTGGCAATCCAGCTCATTTCTTTGTTCATGGTAAGTCTACTTCTTATCTGCCTCCCAAAAGAGAAGGGCTGTACCTTCCCAATGGTATAATTCATCAGTGGCGGAGAGGTACAGCAGCCGCACACCTTCTGCAGTCAAGCCTAAAAACATCCTCCTTATAGTGTATTGCTTGCCGAGCATACTTTCCATCAATCATAATGCTGTGCTCCAGCAGGGCTGCTTCATCTGCTCGCTGGATGTGGCAGGTGAAGGCCTGGTGTCAGTCAGCCCTTACAGTATGACGTTGTGCTCTATATTTGCCAACAACAGAGTCTGATGCTTTACAATAATCATCACATGAGTGTTTGCTTATCATGCTGCGCTTTCCAAGTCACTGTCTGCAGCAATCATATTAGCATCGTTCATGTCTGATCGGCACAGTCAAGTGCTTGAAATATGATAGAAATCAAAGATTGCTCTGCAAAACTCGGCGGGCCGCTCCGCATGCGGCATGTGCTTGGTCTTGGGTATTACAACAAGCTTCGGTAGTTGGTGAAGGTGCCTGCCAACAAAAGTACTGAGCAATCAACCAGCTGAGTCTATGACAAGCGTGACAACAATTCTTGCAAGTCGCCCAATCACAAGGTGAAGACGAGGAGTGCTTCAGCGATAACTCACTCCTTGAGGAGTTGGCCTTGCTTGGGAGGGCAGATGGGGTCAGATTCACCCCAAATCAGAAGTACTTCCTGCAAACGCCAGAAGTGAATGCAGTAGGTGAAGTTTGGCGTATAGAAGCTTGAGCATGACATAAGCCTCTAGAATTCATATGCTAATGTCATCCATTTTTATCTATGTCATACTTGCATAATCTATCAGTCTTCCTGCAAAGTTGGCATATGTTTCTTGTTAACAGCGACACAACCTCAGCCCTCATTTGTTGCTTTTGCACGCTGCATCTTGCACAAACTCGGTGCAGAAGCATCTAGCTAAACCGTGAGGCATCACCAACCTGTTGGATAATGCCAAGTTGCCGCGGACCAGAACCTTGCGCGCGCTTTCTGAAGTCCTCTCCAAGCTCCTGCTTGCGCTCGACGCCGCTGTCGAACATGTCCTTCATGAGACAGAGGCAAAACCCTTGTCAGTCTCTCTGAGGGTGGAGCGAAATCAGCCAAATGACCTGAAGGAGAGTATCAACCTCTGGGCTAGCCGAAATCCGAGCCCTAAACCCTGAACGCCTGACAGGGATCCTCACGACCCTAGAACCACTGACCCCTGCCCATACATTCCGGAAGAATATTTTGAGCAATGTCTATGCAGCGCCCTGTAGGAGTAGCACTGTCTAACTCTATTAGCACGAGCATCATGTGAGCAACAGCATGAGCTTTAGGAGCTGACCTTCAGAACATCTCGCAGGATGCACTCTGGCACGCGGGGTGGATTGTAGTACGCGAGCTTGAGCATCCTTCGTACGCCATCTGTGTCACGCGGGTAGAAGCCCGACAAGTCCTCAACCCCAATGTTCAGCATCGCCTGCAAATAAAGGGAGCATTTACACATAGTACACCCATGCAATCAGGGACTTGTAAACAAGCCAGGCCAATGACACATAACAAAATCAGGATATTTAGGAATCTATTTCTAACCGTTTTCATCAGAGACACATGGATGTAGTGTAGGATTTGGCTGCAGGGTAAGAACTGGCCATGTGACTATGAAATTACTAGAGTAGATGAGACCAAAATTATGGTCGTATCGATGATAATACCTCCTTGAAGTCCTCGGGAGTGGCCAGAAGTGCGGAGGCCATGATGACAACTTTCTCGACAGTAGCAGGGTAGACAAGGGCCAGATTGTATGCAATCTCGCCGCCATAGCTGTACCCAAGGACCGAGTATTGGTGTACGTCAAAGTGCTTCATCAGCTGCAGAGCAGGACATCAGTCAATTTTCAATCTCTTAGTCAGTCCTCCAGGAGGTTGTGTGAAGGGCCTCAATGCTGGAAGGAATGTACAAACCTCAGATTATCAGTTGCTTCATTCATCATCCTTCAACAGCTCTGACTTGCCAGATTGACAAATTCATCCCTGCAATTAATTTGATTGATCCAACCTTAAAACCAGTGCAGGAGGTGCATGAACTTCTTCTAACGCACCTTCATGCAGCACTCGGCCTGAAAACTTGTGGACCGCTCAGAGCCAGTGGTGTGGGAGCTGCCGAAGAACACCAGGTCAGGCAAGTAGATGTTAAAGTGCTTGGAGAACTGCCGGACCTGGAGCAGCGGACGTGGGGAGGAGGTCAGATGCTTGCCACTTGGAAGAACTTGCAGTCCCGACGCTTCTGAAAAACCAGACTCTAGGGACTGAAACCCTTCGTATTTTACTGACAGCAGAATAACTTAACCCAAACCGTGCTTCCCAAGCCCTAGCGCTCTGTCCAGAAATCGGCCGTGCTTGGCCAGAACAGGCTTAGCAATCCACCGCAGTGAAGGAAGCTGATAAGTGTCAGTCACGGAGATGTTGGGAATCCTAGAGCGGAAGCTTGGAGTTGGGGGAGATATGTTGAGGCCTCCTAGCTCTAAGAATGAGGGTGCATAAAGGGGAGTGAAGTGCCTACATATCTTGGCTGCTCTAAGACACAGTCAAGAACCACAGCCAATGTGTACGGTGAGCCATGCCATTCACATTAAGGGGAGGATAAATAAGCTCTCCTAGGGCTCTACACTCAGAAATTAGGCAGGACCCACTGGCTCTTGAATCCAAAAGGTCAGATACCAATTTCCTTAGGAGCCAAGACTGCAGGAGAGGGACATAAATCTGACTGCCACCAGCTGGTGCACAACATGCTCTATTTTTCTTCATATGTGAGTAAAGTTATTATTCAGAATGTGGGCACTGCGGGGAGCTGTGGACCTGCTTGTCCCACTGCACCAGCGCGCCGGCGCCGAATCCGTGGAGGAATAGGAGGCTGGGGCGGTCCCGGCGCTTAGTGGGCGCCCAGCAATGGATGCTTGTCTGCTCGTCGAGGCGCACCTGGAGGGAAACCGGGCGGCAACGCCGCCGCGGCCGACTGGTGAGTGCGATTCAGTTGGTCAAAGTGTTGGATTGTGAATCTGAAAACGCGGGTTCAATTCCCGGTACTCGCCGACGTCGGAGGGCCTGCCCGAGCTCCGAGGAGCTGCCGCCACCATGGCGGGCTTGGCCCCTGGAGTCTGCGCGAAGCTGAGGTTTAGGCATACGTTAAGGGCTAGGTTATAGATTCGGTTTCGGTTTTTGAATTTGACTTTGCTCTTGATTTTGGTGTTGTTGATGGTTTTGGATTGGTTCTGGTTTTGCTTTTGCGGTTTTCATTTCGGGTTTTTCATTCATTTTGGTTTTGGTTATGAATTTACTTTTGGTTGTTCAAAAGCCCTGTGATCTACGGCAGGAGGCGGGTTAGCGCTGCAGCCGCGGCCGCTGCGGCGGTGGCGCCTGCACCTGGACGGGGGCCAGGCCGCAGGAGCGGTAGTGCAAGGCGAGGTAGCCGCGGTAGGCGCGCAGAAAGCTGAAGCCGCAGCAGGCCATGGCGCCGCCGCCTCCGCCGCCCCCGCTTTCGCCGCCGCTCACCGCCGCCCGCCGCCGCTGAGGCCTATGGCCGCCCGCGTCGGCGCGATCGGCCGCCCTTGGCTGCGCCGACTCCTCATCGCCCTTACAAGCGCTCAGCTTGACGCCGGCGGCGGCGGCGGCGGCAGTGGCGGCGGCGGCGGTGGAGGCGGCGGAGGAGGCGCCGCGAGTTGCGGCGTGGAATGCGGCGTGGAGCGCGGGGTTGTGTCGGAATGTGCGGCTGGGCAGCGCTAGCTGACTGCAAGTTAACTCAGCCCGATGGGCGCCGTGGACTTACCGTATGCTTCTTCTTTCTCCTTGTGAGTTACACATTGCGGCTTTCCGCTTTTTTGGCAGCGCAATCGCTTTTCAGCAGCGTGCGAGGCGCACAAGAAGCGAAGCAGCTTTACCATGAATCACTTACCATGATTGGGCGATGGCTGTGGAAGCTGCGTTACTTCCCTGTGGACCTTGTTCGTACCTTCTGGGCTGGCCAGCCACAGCCTCTGCCGCCTTCGCAAGATCTCACTTCTTTCCTGTGGAGAAGAGCTCTTTCTTTCCACTCGAAAGCAGGCCGTGCTATGGCTGCTGCCTCTGGGTCTCGGCGGAGTGCCTCTTTCCCTGCAGCGAGCTACTCTCACTTGATGTTGCTCACTGCCCGCGGGTACTGAGCTCCCCTTTGCATCGTCTCGTGTTTTGAAGAAGTGGCACTCCCAATGGGGGCAAGGGCTGCGAAAAGCCAGCCCAAAAAGAATTCACAAAGGTTCAGAGGGGCCTAAGAGCGGTGAGCAGCTACGAAGGGGCCTGAGGATGCAATGGTAAAACAGGGGGAGGATGGATCACTCAATAAGTACGAGTGAGGAGCCTCAGATCCGACAGACTAGCTGCCGGGAAGCTATCACCTTGACGAAAGCCAGAGCCCGCAGCGAGAGCACGGCCAGCTCGCAGATGCAGAGCGCGGGCCATGGACCGCTGCAGGGATACAGAGAGGCGCATCCGATATACCTGAGCCCACGAGCCCGCGGCGTTGAAGTCGGCTGGCTCGCCGCGTCTGCGGGACACAGCCCGCCGCGCAAGCCTAGCCAATAGGTCAAGCCACTGGGACCCAAGAGCCCCGTGCACGTCCACCGCCAAGGGGACGAACTCGTCGGCAGGTGGGTGATC
>WELB01000037.1:111278-122645 GCA_009602725.1 Spirogloea muscicola
CCGCCGCCGGCGCCGGCGCCGGCGCCGGCTTTCGCGGCAACGGCGCCGGCGGCGACGCCGGTCGCTCCCTATTCTCAGCGCAGGCCTCTCTGCTGCCAACGCACGAGGAGGAGCCCGAGGAGGAGGCCGGCGGCTCCCCGCCGGCCGCCACGCACTTTGGCAACTGGAGCGACATTGGCGGCGACGCCGACGAAGGCGGGGGCCTGCTGGGCCTGACGGCGCTGGGCGGGCTCGGCGCGCGGCCCAAGAGCCTCGTGGACCTCATCCAGGAGGACTTTCCGCGCACGCCGTCGCCCGTGTACACGCACTCGCGCGCGCCCAGCCGCGCCAGCGGCGGGCCCGACGACGGCGCCGCCGAGGCCATCGACGCACAGCTCGCGCAGCTGCGCGACGTCATCAGCACCGCGGAGCAGCTCAGCGCGCTCACTGCGGCGCCCTCCTCTCTGGGCTCCGCGGCGGGCTCCCGCTCTGGCACGCCGAGCCTGTCTGCCGGTGCCGGCATGGTGCGCAGCGGGCTCGGCTTGTCCATCTCTCCAGCTCCACGGGCAGGGTCGCCGCGGCCGCAGACGCCGACGGGCTCGTCCCGCGCGGTCAGCCCGGGCGTCGTGGGCGGCCAGGCTTCGACGGCGGTGGAGTCGCCCTCAGCCCTCAGCCGCAGCATGTCCATCGCCGCCATGGCGGCAGCGGCGGCGGCCTCGGCGGCGGAGCTGAGCACCTCTCTGCAGGTCTTCAGCTTGCAAGAAGGTGGCGGCGGCAGCGGTGGCGGCAGCAACAGCGGCAGTGACGGCGTTGGAAGCGCAGCCAGAGTGGCGACGCTCCAGGAGTTCCAGGACCATCTGGCGGCTGCGGCGCAGCAGCAGCAGAACATGGATGGCGAGGCGGCCGTGGTGGCGGTGGCTGCAGCATCAACGGCACAGCACCAGCACCACCAGCGCCAGCAGCAGCAGCAGCAGCAGCAGCAGCAGCAGCAGCAGCAGTACAAGCGGCAGATGGCGGCTGCCGCCGCGACGGCGCAGCGCTTCCAGCAGCAGCAGCAGCAACAGCAGCAGGTGCCATACTCGGGCGGCTTCTCGGCGATGGACTCGGCCTACCGTGCAATGCCCAAGTACCAGGGCTCAGCCGGGTCGTCGTCGACGGCGGCGGCGCAGGCAGCGGCGCAGGCAGCGGCGGCTGCTGCTGCGCAGGCGCAGATGCTGCAGGCAGCGCAGGCGCAGGTGCAGCAGCAGCTGGCGGCGGCGGCGGCAGCGGCTGCCGCCATGTACTCCATGGCAGGCAACCCGTACCTGCAGAGCTCCATGGCCGCCCTCTACGGTGCTCAGCACTATGGCACCATGGGGCTTGGCCACCCGCCGTCAGTGCCAGCGCCGCCGCCGCACTACTCGTCGATGTACAAGCCCATGTTGGCCGGCTACGGGGCTGCCCTGCCGCCGCCGCCGCCTCCCCAACTTGGCATGCCCCTCGCCTCGCAGGCGCCAGGGTCTGCCGCGGCCGCTGGCGTGCAGGGCGTCAGACTGGCAGGCCACCGCGGCAGCCACTACAAGTACGCAGGGGGCTCAGCTGGCAGCGGCAGTGGAGGCAGCGGCGCCGGCAGTGGAGGCGGCGGCCACTTGGAGGCGGGGGTGCAGCTCACGGACCCGCTGTACGTCAACTACGTGCAGCAGATGGAGGCGCGCGCCGCCGCTGCCGCCGCTGCTGCCGCGCGAGGGGACGGTGGCAGCGGCGGCTTCGTGCTGGGCCACCATTCTGGGGACCTCTCGCCGGTGTCGGGCTCGCCTGTCAGTAACTCGCTGGCGTATATGCCACAGCAGCAGCAGCAGGCTGATGCCGCCAAGTCGCTGTACTCGTCACGTGGCAAGCCGGGCGGCGGCAGCGGCAGCGGCTCAGGCAATGGCGGCAGTCTGTCACCTGTCTACTACGGCAGCCCCCCGCAGATGTCCTCGTACATGGTTGTTGCTCCGCCGCCGCAGCACCAGCACCAAGGTGGCGGCCGCAGCCGTGGTGGCGGCCTGGGCCGCGGGGAGCGGGGGTCTGCTCCGCAGTCATTATATGCGGGCTGGCAGGCCCTTCCGAGCGATCGCAACAACAGTGTGGCTGCTGAGGCCGCTGCCGGTGGTGGCGGTGAGGGGCGCGGTTCGTCACTGCTTGAGGATTTCAAGGTCAGCAAGACGCGGCGTTTTGAGCTAGCGGATATCGTGGGGCATGTTGTGGAGTTCAGTGCAGACCAGCATGGAAGTCGGTTCATCCAGCAGAAACTCGAGACAGCCGTGGTGGACGAGAAGAACCTGATCTTTGCGGAGGTCCTGCCGCGTGCCCACACCCTCATGACGGACGTCTTTGGCAACTATGTCATTCAGAAGGTGCGCACCGCCGTCCCTGCTTCGTCTGCTGTGCGGCGTCGCCTGTAGACGAATTGACATGCCTTGTGCCCGATTGGGCAGGCTCTTACTCCAGCTTGAGCTGGTGTGAAATCTTGGGTGGTGCAGTTCTTTGAGCACGGGACAGCTTCTCAGCGCGCCGACCTGGGACGTCAGCTGTCAGGCCACGTTCTTGAGCTGTCGCTGCAGATGTACGGCTGCCGCGTCATTCAGAAGGTGATCGTCCTATCCTGGCTTGGCCATATATTGTAGCATGTTGTGCTCGAGCCCACAGCATCATGAGTGCGCTAATTACTGCAAGATGGAGGCCATCAATGGTAGAAGAAGGAACTGGGAAGCCCATCGAGCTCCACTACCTAGAACGTGGCTCAGTGAATGGGGCCACCTATGAGGCGAGTGCAGGCGCTGGAGGTAGTGGACATTGGGCAGCAGGCAACGCTGGTCGCAGAGCTAGACGGGCACGTGATGCGGTGTGTGCGAGACCAGAATGGCAACCATGTGATCCAGAAGTGCATTGAGTGCGTGCCCCCGGACAGAATCCACTTCATTATCCAGGCGTTTCACGGCCAGGTCGTGGCCCTCTCCACGCACCCTTACGGCTGCCGCGTCATCCAGGTGAGTGGCTCCAGCCTGCCAAGGCCATCCTGTGCTGCAGTTTCTTGTCTTGCAGGATGTAGAGGTGCACAATTGGTTCGCCCTATGGCACAGGCGTTCTGCCTCTGACCAGACCTGTTGTCAACGCTGACAAGGTCTTCATTACTCACCTGTGACGGCCCTTTTGCAGAGGGTGTTGGAACACTGCACTCCTGAGCAGAAAAGTCGGGGAATTATGGATGAGATCCTGAAAGCAACCTGCACTTTAGCACAGGACCAATATGGGAATTACGTAGTCCAAGTCCGTCCCCTTGCTCTGCTCAAGATCCTCGCAGTCAATCTGCACCCTGCTCTTGATGCACTCTGTTGACAAGACAAGAGTGAAGCTGCTTAGCAGCTTACAGTTCCTGTGTTATTCTCGTTCATACCTTCTGGAAATATCCTGATGCAGAATGAAGTCTGTGTGTCCTCTCTGGTGCAGCATGTTCTGGAGCACGGGTCCGCACGCGAGCGCGTGGAGGTGATCACCAAGCTGGCTGGCCAGATTGTTCAGATGAGCCAGCACAAGTTTGCCAGCAACGTGGTGGAGAAGTGCCTCCAGTTCGGCGGCCCGTTTGAGCGGCAGATTCTACTGAATGAGATGCTCGGCCACACTGAGGAAAACGAGCCCCTCCAGGTCAGTTGCTCCGCTAGTGGCAGCATAGATGGTGATTGGAAGGTTAGGAATGTAGATACATCCATCTCCATCTCCTTTGGGCTGAAGCACGCCTTCCGACAAGTGTGAGCACGCAGGCGATGATGAAGGATCAGTTTGCCAACTACGTCGTTCAAAAGGTGCTGGAGACGTGCGACGACAGCCAGCGCGAGATGCTCCTGGGGCGCATCCGCGTGCATCTACATGCACTGAAGAAGTACACCTATGGCAAGCACATTGTTGCCCGTGTGGAGAAGCTGGTCGCTGCGGGAGGTGCGATTCCTTGACAAACCTAGCTGCCACAAGTGCTACTGCTTGGCAAGCTCAGCGCTCAGCATTGCTCTCTGCACTGCAGCAATCTGATGAGAATTGGGGTGCAAGCAGGGCGCATGCAGGCAAGGAGCGAGCACGCAGCGGCGCAGCGGGAGGCTCGAGAGTTGCGGGAACGGGAAAGACAGAGGAAAGAGGAGGCGGAAAGGGAGATGAAGAACAGCATCATCCAGTGAAGATTACAGTAATTTTGCGTCACCCGACCCCACAGTCACGTGGGCCGCAGGATGCCTGTTTCCTTCAGCAGGTGGGCGCCCTAGTCCGTAGATGGATGCGGTCAATTAGCTAACACTAATTGCTTGTAGGGTTGCCAAGCTAAGGCAGGGCACCTTGTCGCAGCAGCTAGTTAGCTCGACACCGCAGGTGGCGCGCAGGACAGGAAAGCCGAGCAGTTGAAAGGAGAGTGTATAGAGCCACTTGGGCCACGGATAGGTCCCAGATCGGAGATCGAGATCCCCCTTCGATATACATAGTCACGCTGGTTCGCTATATACAGCGGTCTCTTTGGCGGCAGGGGCGCACCGGCCGCGTCTCTCTCTTGTGCAGACTCGGTAGAGAGCGGCCCGTACAGATTTAGGGAGGTCGCAGCTCCCAAGGCTCCTCCGCTTCACACCCCCCCCCCCCCATTCTTGGATATAGCGCGTCAACCGCAGGCAGGGCTGGGTGGCAGCAGCTGCACAGCGCAGCCCCCGCCCTTGTTCAGTGCGCGGCGCTTGCAGACAGAGCTGTATATAAAGCTCGCTCAAATAGGCTGCTACAGCAGCTGATGCACGGTTGATTGAGGCAGCTCCAGGGCTTGGTGGGTAGCTTCTTCGGAGGAGGATGATGTGGAGAAAGCACTGGCTTCAGGTGAGCGACATTGGTGGTGGTATGTGAAAGGCACAGTAGGAGCACAGCGTGCTCGTGTTGTGCAGGCCGATTGCAATTCGAGGGTGTGCATACTCTGGCACTCCAAGCCTCCGGCTCCGGCAACTCCGCAGCTCAGCATGTCGGATACAGAGACTCGACCGAGTGCCTCGCGTCATCCCAGTACTGCAGATGGCAGGCACAGACCTTTTCAGCAGGCCGAGTTTGACAATTGTCCTGTGTCCAGATGGGCTGATTGCCCTACTCATCAGCTGCTGACGACCAGAGCACTCCGCCGTATGGGAGCTCCGTGTGGAGGCCAGCGCACGACCTCTGGACTTGAACGAGCCCTTAATTCTGGATTCCGAGCCAGGCGGCTGCACCAGTGGCGGTGGACCCTCGGTATCGATCGACCGAGCGTGACACCACTAGGCAAGCGTGGCCTCTCCCAGCCACCATATGAACTGGTGGCTGGGAGAGGCCAGCCCAAAGGAATGGACAAGGTCTGAGACTAAGACGGACGCTGTTTCCAAAGGGGGCGGGGCTGTGGAAAGAGAAAGTGCTCGCCCATTGAGAATAGGGGCTGGAAAAACCAGCCCGAAAAAGAATGAACAGAGTACGAGAAGGGGGAAGCGCTAAGAAACAGAAGCAAAGCAGCTACAAATCACTCAGTAACCTCTGCTAAGCAGCCGCAGGTCGGAGAAGCTAGGCTCGTTGAAGTGGGTCCCCTGGCCAGAGCCAGAGGCAGCAGCGAGGGCTCGGCCGGCACGAAGGTGCAACGCCCGGGCCATAGACCTCTGCAGCGAGACGGCCAGGCGCATTCGATACACTTGCGCCAGCGACCCGGCTGCAGGGAAGTCGACCGGCTCCCCCTGGAAGCGACGGGCGATGGTGTGGCGAGCGAGCTGGGTGAGCAACTCGAGCCACCGAGCGCCCAGCGCCCCATGGGTATCAATGGCCAACGGGAAGAACTCGTCTTCCCGCGGATGGTCTGCGCGTCTTTATCTCGGATCTGCATCTCCTGTCTAGAGGTTACTGAGCGTCTTAGTCCTAGTCGTTCGCACTCAGGCTCCCTCAGCCCTTGTCCATTCGTTTGGGCTGGCCTTTCCCAGCCACCAGTCAATCTGGCCGCGCTTTCTTCGTCCATTGAGGATAGGGGCTGGACAAGCCAGCCCAAAAAAGAATGAACAAAGAACGAGAAGGGGGCCAGAGGAAGCCAGAGGAAGCGCTAAGAAACCAAAGCAGACAAAGAAAGAAAGCAGCTACAAATCACTCAGTAACCCCTGCTAAGCAGCCGCAAATCAGAGAGGCTAGGGTCCTGGAAGTAGTTTCTTCGTCTTTTCCAGCCACCTATCCTTAACGGGCGAGCACTTTCTTCTGAGGCAGCACCTTCCTGGTGGCTGGCCTTTCCCAGCCACCAGTCAATCTGGCCGCGCTTCTTCTTTGATTGGAAGAGCTGACTCTTCGTAACATGAGGTGATGTGCAGTCGGTCGACTTATCCGTCGGGGGGGGCGCGTCGCCGTCCCGTTCTGACGTCGTCCCGAACTCCCCAGGCGGCGGCGGCGCGCGCCGCCATGGCCGTCGCGGGTGCGAGGCTCCGGCGCGCCGCGGCGGCGGCGGCGGTGGTGCTGGNGGCGCTGCGGCTCAACGGCGGCGCGGAGAGCCGCAGCTTCGCCGCCTGCCGCTCCTGCTCCTCCGGCGCCCTCAGGGCCTCCTTCCTCGTCAGGCCTCCCTCCTCTCCCTCCCTGCCCTCCGGACCCCGCCGGCAGCTCTGTGACCCCGCTGCCCCCACCTCGGCTGCCCGCAGTGGACGTACGACAACGAGACGGCGACGCTGGACGGCGCGGTGTGGGCGCCGTCGTGGGCCGGCTACATCGGCTGGGGCGCCGCGCGCCACATGCGCGGCGCCGACGCGCTCGTTGGCTTCCAGGCCGGCGACCGCGGGCCCTACGTCGCCCAGTACCACCTGACGTCGTACCTGGCCAAGGACATCCTCCCCCACACTGGCGGCCTCGACGTCGTCCCGGGCAGCCTCTCGGTGGGCCACCGCCGCCGCCGGCGGTGCTGGCCGGCGCTCGCACGCGGAGGGCGCCGTCCTGACCGCCGCAGTGGCAATGCCGCCGCGCAGCTGCGATCAGAGGGCGGCAGCGTGTACATGCTCTTCCAGCTGCGCAACTGGGAACCGCCGGCGGGGCCGGGCTGGGTCATCGTTGCCACGGGGTCAGTGCACGCGGCCCTCACCGCAGACCAGAATCATTCTCGTGATCTAACGCCTGCTATGCCCGAAAAAATGCTTCAGCTTTCTGAGTCTTCGATTGCTCTCGGCATTCTGAGCTGTGCGCGGCTCCTTCATAGCTTTGAGCGATTGACTCTGGCCATCGTGCAATGAGGACAGGCCTGGCGGCAACACGACCTCCGGCATGCTCCTGCAGCACAACCCCCATCTTGCCGCCGCCTTCAACGTCGACTGGCACCTCGGTGCGCTCGCTTGACCGAATGCCGTCAGTTGCCAGTGCTGTTTGCAGCTTCCCAAGGGCTGACCCTTGCAATGCCGCTGCCGCTGGCGAGTGTTGCCAGGCCTGCCACGAGCTGGCGGTGAAGAGGCAGGCATGGACGACAGCGGCGACGATGACGAGGGGCCGGGGCACGAGCTGGCGGCGAGCGCGCACGGGCTGGTTAACGTGATCGCGTGGGGCTTGCTCATGCCGCTCGGTGTCGTCGTCGCCAGCCACTTCAAGCACGAGGACCCGCTGTGGTTCCACGTGCACCGAGGCGTGCAGTCTGTTGCCTTCGCGCTCGGCGCGCTCGGCCTCGCCTCGGGCCTCCTCCTCACCGCTGACCACGCCGAGTCGGCCTTTCCCGTGCACCGCCAACTTGGCATCGGCCTCGTCGTCCTCGCCTCACTGCAGGTGCGAGCACCGCGCAGTGGCCTGCCCAGCTGCTGACGGCTTTGACCTCAAAGAAAGCTCTGCGGTTGGCTCCGGAGGTCGAGCGCTGTGGCTGGTGGCTAGGGATAACCCCTGACCAGATTTGAGTTTCAAACTTGAAGGATTGCGTACTGGCTGCTCATGAGGCAGGTGCTTGCAATAGTCGCTCGTCCAGACGAGGACGGCAACGTGCGGAGGCTGTTGACCCTGGCGCACATGGGGACTGGGCGCCAGGTGCTGCTGATGGCGGTCATAAACATCTACCAGGGCCTGGAGGCCATTGGCGCCAGCACGCTGTGGACGGGCGCCTACACTGCCGCGCTGGCAGCCATCCTCGTCACCAATATGGTGCTGGGACGGTGGCGGCTTCGGGCATGGCTTGCGCATGAGGAACCGCGCAGCCTGCTTTAGCTGCGTGCCCCGACCTGGGCGGCGGCTTGGTGGGGCTACGGCCGCCTTGCGGCGAACGCCTCCACCAGCCACAGCGACAGCGCGGCTGCTGCAGAGCTCAAGTCTCTCAACAGCGGCGCACTGTCCAGCAGCCTGCCTTAGATCAAGGCCGGCAGCTTCATTACTATTTTGCTGCCATTGCTTGCTGCCACCAGCCGAGGATGCTGAGCGAGCACCCTGTTCACTTGCAACAGTGGAGGGGAGGGTCTGGCCATTAGACCCATCTTCATTGCCAAGCCCCGCAAGCGAGGCGGGGGCTCAGGAGGAGGGGGGTTTTGGCGCATTGGACGGTCCAGCTTGTGGAGGTGACTATGCATACAGAGCTACTAAGGAGGCCCCGGGGGAGGGGGGGGGGGGGGGGGGGGGGGGGGGGGGGGGGGGGGGGGCGTCAGCGGCGGCGGTGCGGTGGCGGCTATCGGACCGTGTACGGCTCCGTCAGGACGGCCGCCATGCCGCCAAGCGGCCCGCTGGCTGCTGCAGCAGCGCCGCTGCCCACGCCGTCTGGGGACGCCCCTCGCTTGCCGCTGCTTGCTGGGTCAAGCGGCCTTCGCTGCTGCAGCTCCACAGAATCGAGCGGATCCGCGCTGCCCTCGCCCCCGCCGCCACTGCCAATGTGGCCGTTGTTGTCGTCTTCCTGCCGCCATGGGGGCCGGCGGCCGTGGTCAGCATCCCACTCGCCGGCCTGCTGCGATCGCCCCTCCACCCCTGTGCCGTGATCTGCGGCCGCCGGCGGCTCCTCCTTCCGGTGGCGCTTGACCTCCAGGCCGCGCTCTTTGGCCTCCTTGACTGCGGACAGCGAGCTCCGCTTTCGTGGGGATGTGGCACCTGTGGCCGCGGCGGCTGGCGATCTCACTGCCGGCTGCTCACGCAAGGGCGACGAACCGGCTGCCTCGTCCTCGTCTTCGTCCTCATAGTCCACCAGGCCAAAGCCCTCGCCTGACCTTCCGCTGCCGGGTTACCAATGGAGACACGCATCATCAGTCAAGGGCCACGGCAGCTTCAATGTGGGGCGAGACAAGAGCTGCCCAAGAAGGCTTACCCATTAAGAAGCACGGCAGGTGGCAGCGGCGGTTGCCGCGGCTTCATGGGCGCGGGTGCAGACGCCGTATCCTCCTCCTCATCACTGCCATCCAACCAGGCAGCTCGGATGTTGTCAGCCAAAGCCCAAGGCACAGCTCGCCAGTGGCCAGAAGGCGGCCGAGGCCTGTGGAGCCACAGGCCTTACCTGTCCTCGTTGAAATAGTCCTCCTCGGACTTGTCAGGCGCACGCTCGTCACGTCGTCGCCAATCGGTCATAAAACCCAGCCGCCCACCACCGCCGCCTGCCGGCGCAGCGCCGTTGCCGGCGTCCCTGCCGCTGGTGCTGGCTCCCCCCTCACCACCCGGCATGCCAGCTGCTGCAGTGGGGCCGCCTCCTCCTGCACCCCCATCAGCTGTCGCCACGACAGGGACAACACTCCAGTAAGGCATGAGGACACTGGTGCCTGCAGCGATGGGAAGGACCAGCAACTGCATGGTCAGGATGGCCGATTTCAAGGCACCGCTGAGCCAGCCAGGATGACCAACCTGATCGTACTTCAGCCTGAGCAGCTGGAACGAGTCCACATAGTCCACCTCAGAAAGCTTGTCGCCGTGTTTCTCAACCAAGTGAATAATCAAGCTCCGTAGATTCTCCTGCACAGGTGTCATGGACCCTCTTCAATTCAGGCCGGGCATCATGGACACGGTTCAGTGGAGAAAAGGCAGTAGTGTCCTCTATCTGCAAGCCGCATCAATATCGTCTTGACAGGGAGCATTAGCGCTCATTGCAGCAGAGGGTTCACCTTGCGAAGAAAGTCAACAAGCTTGATGAAGGCAGAATTTAGGAGGTTGTATCGTGAGCCATTGCTCAGGAATGCCTTGACGACTGGGTCAAAAAGAGAATGCTGTACAATTTGATTGGCATAGAAGAGATCCTGCACATGCCTCAGCATCGTCACGCTGTCAGCCAAATCTAGGGCCATCGTTTGACAACCGTCGTCCACCGCGATTGGCATTGCATGTCACCTTGCTGAACTGCATATGGTGATGAACGTGAGCGAGGGGAAGAAGGCGACCTTCAGTCCAATACATGTGCGCAGGAATCGCAGGGCCGCAACAATAAGGAAGCGCTCACGACGCTTTGTCAGTTGCAGCACCTTCTCCACTAGATTCTTGCGCAGCACGTGGTTCCTGCAGCAAATCAAGTTTGGTATTGAGTCACCCATGTCCTTGATCGCTTGATAATCTAAGCCAGGGAGCTGGTTTTCGGCTTGCGCCTAGGGGAAGAGGGAGACAGAGACCCACTTGATGCGGAATGAATGATGTTGCACGCAGAAATTCAGCAGCTCAATGTGTTGCCCACAATCTCGGGCACTAGGGGAGGGCTTGTGGGGTTTGTGATCGCATTCAATAAGAGATCCATGTAATTGGTGTAGAACACCTCCAGAAATTCGCTCTTCTCTGCTTGCTGCTTGCAGCCATGATTAAAAAGAGTAAGAACAAGCCCCAATTCAGGCAAAGGGCTCCTACTTACTTCTGCTGTGCGAGCGATCTGGTAGGCAAGATGAAGACCTTAACTTGCAAAGAGACTCATAATGCATTGCCGCAACACACGCGACCTATGATTGAGACAGCGAACATGCACAAAGCAAGACCGACGGTGGGCACGTGCATGTGTAAGTTCTGGGGCTGACCACGTCCATCGTGTCAGAGTCAAGGAGCATGCGCATCATCTCCAGCAGCTGTACTTGAAGGCCGCCCTCGCTGGACATCAGCCTCAGTCACACTGAAGCTGTGCTTTCTGAGCACTGCTATCCGCTATCCGGCAGGCACCTGACCTCAGATAGGCTGGAGGCCACATTATGCCTCAAAGTGCCTGCAGAGGAGGAGCAGGAGCAGCTGGTGGTGCCAGTGGTGGCGAGGGAGGTCGGGCGCTCTCACGCAAGGTGAGACGAGGACGACGTGGACATCGGTGCGCTGCGCGGGGCCTGTGGAGGGCGGGCTCCACTGCAAGCTCCAGGCGGGGGCAGGCGGCTCGGAGCTGGCGGCGGCGCGGGAGCACCCGCAGGCGGGTGCAGCGTGGGCAGGGGGCGCAGCCGGCGGGCGCGGCGAGGGCGGAGGGAGCAGGGC
>WELB01000037.1:123123-168706 GCA_009602725.1 Spirogloea muscicola
AGGCTCGCCCATAAAGAAAGAGGGGCTGGCAAAGCCAGCCCAAAAAGAATGGACAATGTCCAAAGCCGAAGAATGAGAAGCCGAGGAAGGACTCCTCTACTCTACCAAACACGACAACATACTAGGGAAGCTCAGTACCCGCGAGTGAGCAACATCAGGTCCGAGTAGCTCGAGGCAGGGAAGGAGGCACTCCGCCGAGACCCGGAGGCCGCGGCCAGAGCGCGTCCTGCGCGCGTGTGGATAGCGTGGGCAAGGGATCGCTGGGTGAGCAGCTCGAGCCACCGAGCGCCCAGCGCCCCATGTGTGTCAATGGCCAACGGGAAGAACTCGTCTTCCCGGATGATCTGCGTACTTCAGCTCTTTGGCCCGAGCTGCGCAGGCGACCGCATACCCAGCCGTGGTGGCACATTTGGAAAGCCAGCGCAGGAGGTGTGTGGCCACAAGGGCCGTCACAAGCCCCCCCCCGGAACCCTAAACCCTGGGAACCCCAATTTGGGCCACCCGAGAAGCAAGTGCTCAGGGCCGTCCATGCCCCCCGCGCCGCCACCGCGCCCGCGCCGCGCCCCGCCGCCGCCGCTGCTGCTGCTGCTGCCCGCCGCGGCGCTCCTGCTGCTGCTCCTGCCGCTCCTCGCGCCCGCCGCCATGGCCGGCCTCCTGGGCGCGCCCAAGGACGCGCCTGGCGGCGGCGCCAACGACGCGGAGGTGGAGGAGCTCGCCAAGTTCGCGGTGGAGGCGCACAACGCCAAGGAGGGCGCGGGCCTGGCCTTTGGGCGCGTCCTGTCGGCCAAGCAGCAGGTAGTGGCGGGCACGCTGCACCTCATCACGCTCGAGGCCTCGTCCTCCGGCGATGGCGGCGGCGCGCGCCAGTACGAGGCCAAGGTGTGGACCAAGCCGTGGGAGAACCACCGCTCGCTCGAGGCCTTCCAGCCGCTCGGCGGCGGCGGCGGCGGCGACGGCGGCGGCGCCACGCCCGCCGACCTCGGCGCCATGCCCGCTGGTACAGACTGACCGCCATGGGCCCTGCTCCGCCTCGCCTTCGCCCCGGCTTCGGCTAGCGCCCACTTGGCCAAGAGCCCTGGTGCTCGGGCGCCACTATCGCCAAGCCAGGCGGCAGGCGGGCATGGTGGCGCAAGAGCCCAGCGCCTCCATCAGTGGTCTAGTCGTTTGATCGTCCGCGCTATACCTCAGATTTCATGCGGTGCACAGCTGCGGGCATTGGTGCTGCCAGCAGTCGAACTGCACTCTGAGGCGAAGCTATCTGGGTGCCTGTGTGCCCTTATAACATTCTGATGCTATTAGTCGTTGTTCGGCTGAGTTATTATACTGTCGATTGTCTCGTTTGCGGGCAGTGGGCTGGGCCTGAATGAAATTTGCCATGAAACCAGGGGTGCACCTTGCTAAGCACGCTCTTCCCTGCATATCTGGAACGTAGGCCCACCTTTGGGCGGGTCTTCCCGTCATCGTAATTGACTGGCAGGCATGGCACTACATAGGCACGCATGGTGGCTGCTGTACATGCTCTCCTTGGCAGGCTTACCATAGAGCCTGCGTTAAGTAGTTGCCTTGATGGGAGAAGGGTTGACGCTGTTGCAAACCCAGAATTTGGGTAGAATGCCTCCGCTGTCTGGGTACAGGATGGAGGATTGTTCGCTGCTGCATGCGTAGCGGTTCCCTTGTTGACAAGCTATCTAATCGTCTGCATTGATATCATCACTCACCCCAAACATCTAGTAAGCGCCAAGCTAGTTTGGCAGCCACTTGAAGAGCAGGCTGGCAGGGCTCTGAGGAGGGGGCCAATGGTTCACCCGACTAGTCATGCTTCTCTTGTGCTAGCTTGCTCCGCAGTGCCTGGCTGACAAGGATGTCTGATCATGCGGACCTGTTGGTGCCTGAGCAGCCTCGCAGGACAACGAGGACATGAAGGATGTGCCGTCTGACGACCCAGCAGTGGCAGATGCGGTGGAGTTTGCTGTCAAGAAGCTGCAGGAGCAGTCCAACTCTCTGGCTCCCTATGAGCTCCAGGACATTCTCTCCTCCAAGGCGCAGGCGAGTCAGCAGCACAAGCAAGCATAAGCTGCGAGCTTCCAATCGTTTTCCTGCCATTCATCTGCCACCCCCGATACATTGCCCTCTTGCACCATGCAGTGGGCAAAGTCAACGCTCTTTCGGTGCTTGCTTGTGACGACAGGTTCTTTGTGCTTTGAATATCCTTCATAACAGCAAAGTCCATGGCAGCCAGCCAACTCAGAAATTCGCTTTATGGGAAGGCCCGCAGCAGGTCGCTGAGCACTTGTGCTCTTGGCAAATTGCGCAGGTTGGACAAGGGACAACGTTCCACACCACCCTCAAACTCAAACGCGGCACTGCTGAGGAGGTCATGAATGTCGAAGTGCACCGCACGCCAGAGGGCAGCTTCACCCTCAAGAAAGCCGCACCGCACAGAGACTAGATTGTACACACACTTACGCAGATATGAATTGACAAGAATTGCTTCTTGGTACTGCATGCAAGCAGGCAGTTCACTCGACCTGACTCGTCAAGACACAATGCCATGTCTCTGCACCATGACACTCTAAAATACATTGGACACCCTTGGTGGCAGATTGCTCAGATGACAGTTGGATAAGCAGAGTCCGTCCAGGGGCCTTGCTTAAGAGGTTGGACTAACAATGTACAAATGCATTGAAGACTAAGGATGACCAGAAGAACCACAGATATGCAACCCAAGCAAGCTGTGAACACTCAGATTGGCTGCTTAATGGTAAGCCTTGTGTAAAAGAATAATATGAATGAGGTGTCGGTGTCATCCTCGGAATGCCGAGCTCCATGGAACAAAAAAATCGTAGAGACAATAGTGTAAAAACTGTGCAGCGCACTAAAAGCACAGGACACTCTAAGACACATGATTTGACATGTCTTCAAAAACATTCTGTGCAATAATGCTGCTCCTGC
Source organism: Spirogloea muscicola (assembly GCA_009602725.1). Taxonomy (NCBI): domain Eukaryota; kingdom Viridiplantae; phylum Streptophyta; class Zygnematophyceae; order Spirogloeales; family Spirogloeaceae; genus Spirogloea; species Spirogloea muscicola. The sequence continues at coordinate 126,076 of WELB01000037.1, forward strand.
TCCAAGTAAGAAGGTTGAGTGAGTCACTGTGTTATAATGCTTTGCCAGACATCATTTGCTCTCGTAAGAGCACATCTGATGGCAATGAGTGAGAAAGAGTGAACGAGAGTGAATCGGCAGCACTTTGGTAAACCACAGCCATATTGTGGTCCTCGGATGCTGGAAATGGCACTAGGTGGACGTCCCAACGTCCGCCCACCTGATCTGATGCTGTGCGCCGATAGGGCTTTATGGACTGGCTGTCCCAACATCCACATGCCTGCCCATGTCGAGTTGGCAGTTGCTTAGTTCGTAATGCACGTCCGGAAGCAGTCGCCGAGCTGGGGGTAGTGGCCTGACTTGCAGCAGACGTAGCACCTCCGCAGCTTGGCGACGGCCGTCATTCCGGGATACCGGCAGTCGACGAAGGCCGGCGGCGGTGGCAAGGGCGGGGGTGACAGGGAATCTGTGGACGTTGTCTTGGGGGCGGGCGGAGGAGGTGGCGGTGGAGACTGAGGAGGCGGCGGCGGCGGCGGCGGCGGGAATGGAGGCGGCGGCGGTGACGCCAGCGGCGGTGGGCTGGGCAAGCCCTTTCCATAAGCGTTGGGGATGTCCCACGGCGGCCGGACGTTCCCCGGCAGTGTGGGCAGCGGGCGCAGCCAGCTCCGGCCATTGATGAAGTCGACGGTGATCCAGGCCTTGATCTGGGCCGGCGTCAAAGTCCGCTCCCATCCCACGCGGCCCTCCTTGTTGGCGCCAATGCCGTAGTTGTTGTACTCGGCATAGAAGGATGTGAGTTGGCGGGAGTGGATGCCAAAGTCCTGCCAGCCTGCACAGGCAAGGCAAGCAGAAGAAGGTAAGTAAGTCAGTATCTGCTTAGCTTACTTAGCCCGTGATCCTGCAGTGTGCCCCAGCAAGCAAAGCCACAAAATCCCAGCTCTCTGCTGAAGTCCATGCAATTCTACTCCACCGGTAAAGCCTTGGATTGGACTCCTGACATATGACGCAACCACTCAGACCTCTGATTGACACAGCAGGAGCAAGCATTTGTGAATGACAGCAGCAGGCATTTAATTACCATCTGCCATGACCACGTTGTCCATGTACATGTTTGCAAAGATTGTGAAGGCGTACTTGCCCCAGGCCCTCCCCAGCCAGCCCTGAGATTTAAGAGTTGCCCGGTCAGTATTAAGCATCTATTGGACAAGGTATACTCTTGATCAGGCAGGCTACCAGCTGACCCCTTAAGCCCCTTTTGACACAGGTATTGCATACACGAGCGGACGACGTTGTGCATGATACGTCATTATGCCAGATGAGGCAGACTGTCTGGGCTTGGGCAGCAAGCTAGCTCACCTGGTTTGTGCCTGTGACAACGCCTCGATTGAAAACGAAGCCGCTGTCTTGGGTGGAATACACCTTGTGCTGTGCAGTAATGCCTGCAAAGCATCCAGGATGGAGTGTATTCAAGGAAGCACTTAGAGACATGGAGTTTACCATTAACCTTTATGATTTAGGGTTAGGGTTTAGGGTTTAGGTCAGAGGCTGAAGAAGGTCATGGTAGTGTACTTTAAAATATGGTAGTGCAGTAAAGACATTGTCATGCTCTTGCAGGGGCAGTGCTCTGGAAGCACCCAATGAGCGGAAGGGTGTGAGCATGCAAACATGCCAAAAAAGTCAGACGTGCTCACCAGCGTAACCAAGTGATGATATATTCATAACACAATCCTCAAAGTATGCCTTTGCACCACCAAAGATAAAATCAATGTTGCCCGTGAAGTAGCAATTCTTGAAGTATTGCTGGAAGTTCTGGGCATACAAGCTATCCTGCTCAGCAGGCAGGAAGAAGGATAGAAAAGGAGAAGTAAGAGAAGGTTCACATGTGACCTGTGATAGTTGAAAATGTTAATGCATTATCAATGCAAAACCAGTGCAGAGCGTGCAAATCTCCAATCCAATATTGACAAGTATGCCCTACTATAATAGGCTCCACGAATGCAAATCCCTGCAGAGTAACAGGTCCTCTTACTAGCATAATTGCAAAAGGAAATAGACAACAATCATATAGTGATATGGCAACAAGCACCTGGAAGGAGATGACACTACAGTTGACCAGCATTGCGCGAGGGCCGTTCAAGCGCAACGCCACTGACTGCAGCCCAGAATGATTTGACAACAGAAAGATTGAAATCAGTAGGCTGGTGAGGCTGAGCTCATCCAGACTAACATGGGTTAACCAAGCTGCACTTCACAGTCAGACAAAATACAACAGGAGAGCTACATATCTCTGAGGCAGAGCATCGCAAGCTCCATAAATTCATCTTCAATTAGACAGGACGAGGCCGGCCCAATCAGACATCACCAGACCCGAGCTCAACATGAGAGGCAAGAAATACAGCAGACCTGCATTGGACCTGAATGCGAAGGTGCCAGGAACTAGGTGCAAGATTCTGCCTTTCAACATTACCTGGCGGTCATAGGTGTTCGGCGCCGGCCGTTTGGCATCGTTGCGGAAGATGAGGTTGATTCCTGTGAAGTCATTGCCGAGGACAATGATAGAACCAGAGCCCGACGTAGTGAGGGGATTGCCCATGGCATCGAGGAGAGCTGAGTACTTGTTGAATGCTAGAATCGTCTTCCCCGGGTCACCAATGAGCGTAACAAAATTCTGCACACCACAGAAGCACTCAAGCAGACTATGAAGTTGCTGTACTAGAGCTGCTCCAAGCTAACGAAGCATGACTGATGAGCAACAAGAAGTTGCAATGAGAGGACCAATTGCAGCTGACAAACTTCGTATCACCAAGCAATCACCCCAGCTTATAGCGAGTCTACTAACAGTTTACATGGGGAGACAAGAAGCGGCCAAAGAGGAGGATGATAAGCCCCCTTTCCCCCACCTGAGTTTTGTTGAAGATGACCGACTCATTGTAGAAGCCTGCTTTTATGTACACAATGGTCGTCTGGGAAATAGACGTGGCTCCAGAACGGATGTGCTGGGCTGCAGCCTGCACAGACCAGACGTGGGACGCAATCGAGGAGGTGAGGAGCCAGTGGGACAAGGCAGCAGCAGGGCTTTGCACGACGGTGCGACTGGCCTGCAGTAAGCCGGCCAGACCGTGACAGTCACCGTGACAGTCACTGTGAATCTCCACTGCCTGCGGAAGCCCTTGGTACTGCCGACATCTTGCCACACGGCGGAAGAGCCGGTCGGAGGCCCTTGCAAGATACTGTGCTATGCCACAGAATCTACGTCAAGCAGCCTCCCTGCTGCGTAGCAAGAAGCCAGCGCGCCTCCGCACGGGCTTCCCGGAAGAAGCAACACAGCCCTCGACACCCACGCACCGCCTGCTGGTCGAGCGAGAAGATCCTACAAGCCTCACCCTCCGCTTCCAGACACGCACGGGATTCGCCTTGACCAGGCAAGGCACAGCAGAAGGGCAGGCTGGCTGGGATTCGGTGGAGAAAGGTGTGGTGGGAGGCGCACAGTGAGCGTCTTGAAGTTCCCCGAGCCGTCCTTGGCGACGACGATGTCGGCGTGGAAGGTGGAGGGGAAGGAGAACGAGGAGGGCGGCGGCGGCGGCGGCGGGCGCAGCTTCGGCGGCGGGCTCTTGTGGTGCCCGCCCATGCCGTTCTTAGCCTCCGCGGCGGGCGCCGCCGAGAGCGCCGCGGCGGCGAGCGCCAGCGCCAGCAGCAGCACCGCCGGCGCCGGCGCGGGGCCTTGCCACAGCGCCACACGGGCCATCCCGACGCCCCGAGCCTCCGGAATCACAGCACAGCCGCCGGCGCCGAAGCAAGAGACAACAGCGGCGGCTGCGGCGGTGGATGCGGCGGCGGCGGCGGCGGCGAGGGCGGCGGGAGCGGGGGATGGCGAGTGGGGGAGTGAGGGGGATCCGAGGGCGGAGGGGGAGCTGATGAGCTGACGGCGGCGGGGGGGGGGCCGCGGCCGCCAAGCTGCCGGCTTCCCGCGCGCGGGGCCGCCAGCGGGCCCCGGTCCCGGTCAGCCCGGTCAAACCCAACCCCCTACGGAGGACCCCCGGGGCCACTCGTGGTGCGCCGCGTGGCGCGCATCGGCACGCCAAGCCCTGATCGGTCCGTCGCGGGGCTGCCGCGTGGTGTCGGCTCGGCGCGCAGTGCGGGCCAATGGGCGCCCAAGCGGCGAGCTTGGGGCCGCCGCGGCCTTGCCTGCGCCTTTTTTGGCGCGAAGGGCGCCGGCGGCAGACCTGACCCCTTTTTGGCGGGACGCCCCTGTCGACGTGGCCGGGGGCCCCGCCGAGCTTGGGCCTGCTGCACGCCGAATGTGCCACGTCAGATTGCCGGCGCTAACTGGTGGTTGTTGAGCACCCATTCGTCCGCAAGCACTTCGCATGCATGCTGCGGCTTGCGCTTTCCGGGTCCCTCCGGAGCTTGACTACTCGTTCTGGCGGTCCATTGCCCCACGCCTTGCACCTGCGTGCTGTCCGTGCTCTCGCTGCAGCCTCTGGCTTCCCGTCAGAGCAATTGCTTTCCGGCAGCTAGTCTGTCGGTTTTGAGGCTCCTCACTCGTAGCCACTGTGTGGTTCATCCTACACCAGCTCTGAGATCGCGCTTTTGGCCCCTCCGTAGTCTGGCCCCTTCGAACCTTGTCAATCCTCTTCGGGCTGGCTTATCACAGCCCTTGCTTGCCCCCGATGGTGGAGCCATTTCTCTTTTCACGGCTGGGGCTGGCATCTCTGAGGAGGTCGTGGGCAGCGGTGCGTTCACCTCCAGTCGCGCAGCGGAGGACATGCGCCGCCAACTGTGCTGGATCTGCCGACCGCTCGCACTGGAGCACGCCCTGGAGACAGGACGAGGGGAGTCCCAGCAGGCGATGGATTGCCGTGCGGAAGAGCTCCTCCCCTGGCGCGGCGGCTTGGCTCTCCGCCCTTCCGGTCTACGACGCACTGAGGACGCCGGATGACCTCTTCCGCACGGCAAATCCAGCGCCTGCTGGATCTTCCCCCGCCCGGTCTCCAGGGCGTGCTGCAGTGCGAGTGCGGGGAGCGGTCGGCGGATCCAGCAGAGTAGGCGGCGCATGTCCTCCACTGCGCGACTGGAGGTGAACGCACTGCTGCCCACGACCTCCTCAAAGAAACCATGTTCGGCAATTTGCTGGAGGCGGAGTACACAGTGGCGATGGCGAATACGTCCGTTATGCCCATCCTGCAGAAGGCAGATGGACTGCACACTCGGCGCGTCGACTTGGTAGCCTCCACGCCGGGCGGCGGCGTGCGCATCATTGCAGCACCAATGTGGTGGATCGTTCCAATCCGGGGCTTTCTGCCTCGAGGGCTGGCCATGCTGCGGCGAACGCCGCTCGCGCAAGGCGGCGAAACACGCAGACCACCCGGCTGGGGACGAGTTCGTGCTTCTGGCCGTGGATGTGCACGGGGCTCTTGGATCCCAGTGGCTCGACCTGTTAGCCAGGCTTGCGCGGCGGGCTGTGTCCCACAGGCGAGGTGAGCAGGCTGACTCCAGCGCCGCTGGCTCGCTAGGTCTATCGCATGCGTCTTACCGTCTCCCTTCAGCGGTCCACGGCCCACGCCTTGCACCTGCGTGCTGGCCATGCTCTCGCCTCAGCCTCTGGCTTTCGTCAGGGGGATTGCTTTCCGGCAGCTAGTCTTTTGGATCTGCGGCTCGTGGCTTGAGGTTGTTTAGTTGGTTCCATCCTACCCCAGACCAGAGACAGTGCTTCTGGCCCCTTCGAACCTTGTCAAATCTTCTCGGGCTGGCTTTTCTCAGCCCTTGCCCCCATTGGGAGAGCACTACATGTCACAGCCCCCTTTGGGAGCGCCACTTTCTCTCTTTCCACAACCCCTCACTTTCTCCAGTAAGGGTAGTAGGGCTACTTCTTCTTTTCACATCCATCGCTCCCTTTGTGGAAAAGCTCTCTCAGCAGTGCACTTCTGGTGCTTTTTCTCTTTCCATTCTACTTTTAGCTGGACTTGAATAGGCCATTGCCCGCTTCTTGGAAAAAGCTTGCATCCGTCTTTCCGGCCCCCTGTAAATGCTTTTGCGAGCTCGCCCTTCTGCAGGCCTCGCCCCCTTCGCTTATTTCTTTTGGACTGGCCTCTCACAGCTATTGCTATCTAGTCTGAGGAGCTCTTTCTGGGGAAAGAAGAGAAGGCGCGCGGTGCGCATGAAATCGAAAGGGAGGCCAATTCTAGCCTTAGAAATGTCCTGTTGCTGGGTAATGAGCTAGCTAAGGGGGACACTAATTTCCCCAAGTGAGCACATGCACATCTGACAAGCTAAGCTGAGGAGCCAAACCACCACCACGGAAGCCATTAGCCTGGGCTAATGCACGCCCAGCACGCTGGTGTATCGCGAGTGCCTGGGAGCGCTGTAGACTCAACGACAGCCGCATTCTATAGCATGCAATATGGCTTGCGGGACGCTAGAATGTCCTCAGCTACCCGCCTGACTATGTCTGCGGGCATTGACATGCAGAGCCAGGCGATGGAGGAGGGAAGACCACTTTGTTCCGTAGCCGCCGTATATGTCAATGGCGCATGGGAAGATGGTCGCCCCGGGGTTGGTCATCGTAGTGCCACTCCTTTCTCTCCGGATGATGTGTCGCCCAACCTGGCACAGATGGTGTGGGTGCCCCTGGCTGGAAGGCGTCAATGAGAACGACATCAAGGACGAGACGAGGCCCACCGCTTCGGGGGGTCGCAACCACATCCAGACGTCTGATGTAGGGCACTGCCGCGCTTCTGGAGTACCGGCATGATGCCCAGCACCTCCATGGCCTCATGGTAACCTGCCTCGTGCACCAAGCCATACATAGCGTCTCTGAGAAGATTGTGGGAGGCATTAAGTTTACGTCCCTCAACACATCGAAGCATGTGAGCTGCCAAAGAAATCTCATCCTCTGAACGATGGCTACATTCACAATGTCGAATGCCAGCCAAACAAAGTGGAGGGAGGGCCGAGATGGTGGTGGACAGCCGTCCGGAAGAGGTTGTCGGGATGCCGGAGAAATTCGTAGCTCGGCAAAGCGCTGAGCCACTCCGACGCCCCCGGAGAGCTGATGGAGTGTAGACGAGAAGAGCGCTACTTCTTGGGCCTTGTCCATTCTCTCATGGGCTGGCCTTTTACTGCCATCGCCCCTTCGAGACAAAACAGTTTGTCTCAAAGGGTATCCTTGAAATATTTCAGTCTGGAGCTCTGGGCCTTGTTCATTCTTCTGTGGGCTGGCCTCTCCCAGCCACCAGTTAATCTGGCCGCGCTTGTGATTCTTCGTCCCTTCAAAAGAGCAGAGGTACATTCCATCGACCCAAAGGGACATGGCAAATTCTTTATTGTCTTTGTATTGTCCAATTGCTTTTCAAGCTGTAGCCTACTGTCTCGTTTCCTTCTGTGTTAGTAAACCCACGAAGCCCGCCACGTAAGGAAGTGCGCGCCCATAGGCGTAAGCTCTGACTCGTCACCTGTTTATTTGCCTGTCAGCCCTACTAAGTTCCTCACGGCCTAATACATTGGGAGTATTTGGAGCAACCTTTAAGTGTCCTTATCCTCCTTGACTACAATGTCGAGTTACAATAGGAAACATATGCACCGCTGGGTGGACATCTTCATAAACAATTGATCCAACTCACAAGCAGACACTGCTGGGAGAAGCCTAGTCTCTTAGTGTAGCTCCAACACCGTCATTCACACACTCAGCAGCATTTAAAAGTGGGAGGTGGAAGTATCTGACTCTTTCTTCGAGTTGTAAGCTCTAGCAAACCTCTGTCAATGAATCAAAAATTATCCTTGCTGTTCAGGACTTCAATACTATATGGGCATGTCATTGCCGGGTTGAACAGTGCTCACATCGTCCCGGCCTATTACATGAGTAGGATTGTGTATGAGAAAGTGGTTGTTCTACGGTCAATCATGCCACTTTGATAGACTTCTCAGCTCAGCATTCATACCCCATCTTGGTAGGCTGAATGAGCCAAATCAAATGCAGGACAGTGCTGGCCTCAGGACCCTCCTGCTTCCTGTCCTCTCCTGTAACAGCGGCCACACAGTGCCCTTCTCATCTGCAGCAATGTCAAAAGTCAAACCATGTGATGAGAGTGCTGACATGAGCAAGAGAGGCCTTCTGGCTTTCGAAGCAAAGCTTGACCACCACAGAAGGGACGGCGAGAAATAGCACCTCTTGCCAGTTGCATGGGCAGCGGCGTGCAGGAAGAGCAGTAGCAGTCCAACATCTTCATTGTGCTGGTCGGAGCAGCTTCTTGACCATGATCTGCTGCTGCGCCGGCGACAGGAACTCTGCATTCATGATTCCGTTGGACACGAGCACCGTAGAAGCTGGTGATGCTGTGTTGACCTGTAATAGCCAATGCCAAAAGCCATTAATCTCATGAAGCAGAGAAGCTTACAGCAGGGACGCACTTAACACAACCAGATGCTGCTTGTACAGCCTAGTTGCAAGCAATCAAGAAGGTTCAAATTAAGAAATCATCAGGGACAAGTATCAATCATGCATTAACGCAAGGCTTACCCACACACGCCCGTTGAGGCCAACTGCCAATTCAAAGGACATATTCTCACCCAGTGCAGCAAGCACTGCACAAGTGGGCCTGCTCAGGAGCCTGCATGGCAAGAATGTAATGAGCAACTCGGAGACCCTTGCTTTGCACCAGCCACTGTTGCAGTGCAAGTATGGAGCATGTAAACGGGACTGTCACTCAGTCGGTGCTCACATCCGAGCTAGGCCGGTGGAGGTGTCAAACAAGTAGCCCCCAACAAGGGGTCCAAATCCGGCCCCCTTCCCACCAGCTGCGCTGCAAGGCATTGCACCAAGTCAGCAGATAAGACCGCAGTCTGCCGCCTGCTAAGTCTTAAACCCTAAACCCCTAAACCTTATATCCTTTACGTAAACCCCACATCCAAAAATACAAGCCGGAAACTATCATCCCTTACCAGGCACGTCTCTGGCATGGCATCACTCTAGAGTAACGCAAAAGTGAGTCAAAGGCCTGCAGGAGAGTCATCGTCTGCTGACCGTCAGTGCAGGCAAGCTCAGGCTCCATGTCTGGATGCGTCTTCACAACTCTTGCATACACAGCAGCCCCCACCTGCCATCTCAGATTCACTGTGAGCTCAAAAGGCAAAGCTAGCATGAGCTGGTATGGGCGAAACAGGCACCAACGTCAGTTGACATAAGAGTTGCTTTGTCAATGGTCTGGGGGCACATTGTGGTGCACAATCAATGCACAAACAAAGATCAAGGGGTTCCACCAAAAAGGTGATCAGATTGCAAGTGGTAGCAGCACGCACGTCACCTTCAAGTTGGGCTTGTTGCGCCGAGTAGCCCCCTCGAATGCAAGCACGGGCAACGTTGCTTTGGATGTCCCCCGGATGTCCACCGCAAAATTCTGCCACCAGGCAAGGGAGCTATTCAGGCCTCTGATGCTCCGCAGGAAAGCTGTGACACATATCCCGTCACTAGGCAAGTCAAGACCGATAACAAACCTGCACGTCTGACTTCCACTAAATCAACTGCAGGCTAACGGGATCAAAGCTTATTACCTCAACGTGGCGATCAACAATTATGCCAATGACCACATCCTCGACTGCAGCAGTGTACTGATCAGGGAAGGAGATTCGAAGTATGTTGATCAGGTCTCAGTGAGTCACAGGCGCACTGCACGATATTCTACAGAACTATCCAAAGACCGCAACGAATACGAGCCCAAGACTATCACTCCCTGAGCTCAGCGAGTCTGCGAGACAAAGCTCACCCGCTTCTGCGAGCTCTGCACCCAGTGCTTGTTCTGCCTGGTCACCCTCAGCGTGCCCACCCTGGTTGCCCTCACTACATCACCGTCCTGCGCAAGCAGAGGCTCCTGAGATTGATGACGCTGCCGGTGGAGGACAGTGTAAGGCAGCTGGAGATGGGCAGCTTCACAAATCCCGTCAAGACGGGCGGAGGTATAGGAGCATCCACTGAGGGACACACTCGAGGCAGGGCAACAAATCCTGAACCCTAAACCCCTACATTGTAAACACTAACCCCTAAACCCAAATGGCAACGTGCCGCTGTATCACGACCCTCAATAGTGCAGGCTTGCAGTGCCGAGCCAGGAGGAGGGGCGCTGCCCAGGCCAGACGAACACGAGCAGGCATGACTGCACTAAGCGGAAATAGGGACTTGAACCCTCAACCTCAGCCTTGGCAAGCCTATTACTCTGCCGTTAAGCCTCGACGGAGCTCATCGGAAGAATGGCCTGCATGCAGGGCCCTGTGCTTTTGGGGTTCAGGGCTGACCCTGAAGATCGAATCCTAGACCTAAAGAAGGCCATTTGACGTCGCCAGAGCACAGCGTCGTCTCCAGAGGCCCTCCCGAGGACGCCATGGCCGGCCGGCGACCGTGGCTTGCGAAGCTCGCTCATTACCCTAAACCTAAACCCCAACCCTACCCCTAAACCCCGAACCCTGCACCCTAACCCTAACCCCGGGGCTATTCAGGGACGGGGATCCGAGCGAGAGTAAGGCGCAAGATTTTCCCGGGAGAGGACCTGCTGCAGGCCGCTGCCGAGTCGCACCACAGCCGCGCCGGCGCCGCTGAGGTCGAGCACGGCGTCGCCAGGGGTCTGAGCGCCGGCGCGACAGGAAAGCGTTGGTCACGCGAGGGCGGGCTGACGGACGGCAGCGTCGGCAATGGCCACCATGGCCGCTCCGCGGAGCCTCACCACGACGTGGTCGACCAGCGGCGAGGAGGCGCCGGCCTTGGCGGCGACTCCGCGCGGGCCGCCGGCGGCCATGGATGGAACTGGCAGCCGCGAGCCTGAGGGGCTCTGCCCTCTGCCGCCGCGCTCATTCGTCTCCTGGCTGTCGGCGCCGCGCGGGTCCGGGGCCGAGGCCGCATGGCGCCTTCAGGCCCATGGCGGCGCCGCCGCGCCGGTGTCCCCGGGCGAGGGACGACGCGGGCGGCGGAGAACCGGCAAGGCCGCAACGGCGGCGGCGGCCACGGCCGCGGCGACAACGGCGGCGTGACGCCCGGCGCGTTTCGCGGCGGGAAGCGCGGCGACCACCGCGGGTGAGGGGGGCGTGGCGACGAGCCCGAGGCCGCGCCGCACGTCGACGCGGCGGCGGCGGCGGAGGCTGTCGCGGACGGCCTGGTCAACGGCCACGATCCGGCGGCGCTGGCGGCCACCGAAGACGGGGCTGTTGGAGTTGCCCCCGAGAAGCCGCCGTCCAAGGAGGCCGAGAAGCGCCGGCGGCGGCGGAAGCAGAAGAAGAAGCGCGCGGCGGCGGGGGGCGCCGCCCGCGCGGCGGAGGGCGCCAACGACGAGCAGGCGGCCGCAGATGGCGATGCCGGCGATGGCGACGCTGTCACGGTAAGGTCTGCTCTGCTCGTGCGCGCCTGCGAAGCGGAACATCCGAAGTCCTCCGCGAGCGGGAGCGCATGCAAGATCACGGCTTCTATGAGACCGCTGCTCGTCACGGTTGCTGCCATCGCATGTCGTCTGCCACGATGATATATCGCGTGCATTGGTCATGCCAGGCGCCCTATTTGTTCTTCGCCTTGGGGTCACACGTCAGTGGATTCACTGCGATATTGAAGGCGGCTAAAGTGGATAGTTCTTTGCAGTAGGCTCCAGTTGCTCCTGCAAAAGTCGCTGAGCTGCTAGACTGGGATTCTCGGCCTTAACCTCAATGAAGCCAAATTCATTGACTCTGGGACAGTGTCACCTTACCAATTATTCATTTGTAGTGCAAGGCCGCCTAATTTTTTGTTACATTGTGTTGCTTTCGTGTCATCAGCCTGAAGAGACTGTTGTGGTTGAGTACGTGACTGAGCAACCGGAGCTTGGGGACGGGTTCAGCGAGGACTTCTTAAGAGTCTTCGAGAAGTTTGCCAGTATCGGTGAAGCTGCTACTGTACCCACGGTGAATATATAGTCACTGCCATCTCTTCGAAGACATGTTCCCCTGACCCTGACAAATATCTCTACCACCATAGAGTAGGTCACTGCACTAGCCCTTTGTGGGGCTATCTTGCATCAGTTCACAGTCTGATGACTGGCCGGACTTTGTAAGTGTTGTAGCTTCGTGTCACTTGCTCGCCTGCACGACTGATGTGAATGTGATGGCGTGGTCTACAGGAGGAGGTGAAGGTGGAGGAAGGAGCGGCAGCAAACACAAGCAAGAAGGATAGTGACGATGAAGATAATGATGATGAGGACGGCGATGGTGATCCCAAGGAGAAGGGCATGTCAAACAAAGAGAAGAAGGTCAATATCTGTCTATGCAGCTGTACCGGATTATGTGTGTACGAGGAGAAACTAAGTACTTTGGTTTGCAGGTTTGTGGGGATAGTTGTTTCCTATATTGTGATGGAAGGCAAGATCATAGCTTTTCTTTGTCCAAACTTTGTGCAGGCTCGACGAAGGATGAAAATTGCTGAGCTCAAGCAGTCGTGTGCAAAGCCTGATGTGGTTGAGGTAAGTGGCAGATTCATGATCCTGGCACGCCTCATCTGCTGACAACATATGAGGGCTTTCTATTGGCAGCGAGACAGAGATAGGACCTAGCCTACTGCTGGCGGTATTCCACCAGGTAGTTGACCTTTCTGGGCATCTGTTTGCGCGTGCATTCATCACTTGCATCAGGTTTGGGATGCCACGGCTGCGGACCCCAAGTTGCTTGTGTACCTCAAGTCCTACCGCAACAGTGTTCCTGTACCACGACATTGGTGCCAGAAGCGGAAGTTCCTCCAGGTCTGCTCCTGTTTGGTCTTAGCCTCCTCCTAATCCTCTCCACTCCTCTTTTCCCTTCAGAAAGAGATCTGAGGAGGTCGAACTCTAGGGCGAGCTTTCCAGGGGCACAGTTCGGTGAGGAGGGTCTATTGTCTTATGCTTCCACGTGGCTATTGCAGGCTCTGGCGCCAACTGTGCAGTTTGACTTGGATTGCTGGTATGTCAGCTGCGTGATTGGTAACTAGCAATAACATCTGATACATGTTGCATCAGAGACTGAGGCTTGTGAACTTCCATAAAGAAAGTGATAAAGATACGACATCAACCCCTATATAGAGGGGCCTAGAGCACACTCTGGGTGGTTACTTGGGAGCTCCTAAATAGGCCGTCCAAGTCCTCATTCATAAGATGTCAAAGATGTCAGCTTTGCCTTCTGACTTTGTTGTCATCCTGTCACTGCAGCCTGCAGTGCAGAGCAACACGGCATGATGACGTCTAACAATTCAAAGCAATTATGAAATGTCAGAGGCTAGAGGGTGTTGCTCTTTTAATTGGGTACTTGAAGCCAACATGAGCACCACCTCTTTCTGAGCAGCATGTATAAGGAAAACAGTGATGTTCTTCTGCAGACATGGAAAGTGCCTAAGCTTGTGTTCTGGATTACTTGTGCGCAGGGTAAGAGAGGTATTGAGAAGCTGCCATTCCAACTTCCGGATTTCATTGCAGCTACGGGCATCGAGAAAATTAGACAGGTACTTGTCAGCGGCAACATATAATGCACCCAAGCTTAGTAGCACTTTTGAATGTCGGTTAGGGCTTATGAAAGACATGAGCTGGGCCAAGAGGTGTCACATGGCACGTAGAGGCAGTGGCTGATGTTGACTATTGCAAGGGCATATCTTGGTGGATGCGAACGCTCTGCTGATCAAGATGACTAATGCTGTCTGGATGTTGCAGGCATACATTGAGAAGGAAGACAGTAAGAAGCTGAAGCAAAAGCAGCGAGAGAAGATGCAGCCCAAAATGGGAAAGATGGACATTGATTATCAGGTAGGTCTGCCAGTGCCAGTCTGGGCAGCTGTAAGCTGCCTGATGTAGGACTTAGCTTGTTGCTAAATAAACATAAAAAGGGCTGCAGCTAGTGCAAGGAGCTGAAAGCACGCAGGATCTGGTGGAGCTAGTAATACTCTCTTCTCCTTGCTGGCAGGTCCTGCATGATGCTTTCTTCAAGTACCAAACAAAGCCAAAGCTGAGCCATCATGGTGACATATACCATGAAGGCAAGGAGTTTGAGGTATGAAGGCATGTGTGCAAATTTTCGATAAACTTAGTTCCCGCGTCAGCCTCGTCTGTAAGAGTGGCTAGTCGTATCCTCTCCTTGTACTTTTGTGGGGAATGAAGTTGCATCCTTCGCTGCCTGATGGATCATGACCTTGCTAGTGTAGGTCAAGTTGAGGGAGTTCAAGCCAGGCCAGCTGTCCGAAGAGCTAAGGGCTGCCCTTGGCATGCCTGACGGTTTTCCACCAGTTTGGTTGATCAATATGCAGGTCAGCCTTTTGCATACTGGAGACTTGTGCAGTCTGTGCCTTGACACTGATGTGTACCTCTCACATACCCGTGATGATTGTGTACATCGTAGTGCTTGTAAGGTGGAGGCCTGTTGTGATTGTAGTCGTGGCTCACTTGTTAGCATTGGCTGCCACTCGTTGACTACGGTGGTACTTGCTTCTTGCAGCGCTATGGGCCCCCTCCGTCGTACCCACATCTCAAGATTCCTGGCCTGAATGCTCCTATCCCCGAAGGAGCTACTTTTGGGTACCATCCAGGAGGCTGGGGCAAGCCGCCGGTTGATGAGGTATTTTACTGGCCTCTGTAGGCAGTTTATACATAAGTGCTGCTTGATTGTGGGGTCCTGCATCCTGACAGTGAGGAGTTATAGGAGTTCTTTTGCCGTCTGGGAAACCTGGAATCATATGCATGCGCATTGCTTGATGAACGATGCCTGATTGATTGTGCAGTATGGTAGGCCGCTATATGGAGACGTCTTTGGACCTCAACAACCAGTCCAGGAGTATGTGGAGGTCAGTTGGGCTAGACAGGCTCCTTAAGCAGATCCATAAGAATGGTCCTTGACAGGTGGAAACAAAACTTCTTTGGACAAGGACTCCAGTGGCTTTACTTTATAGAATAAGGCGTGCGATTGTCCGAATTGCTCCATAGATCTGCTCGACGATACTAGTGTGAGCCAAGCATGGGGTCAGCAGGGGTTTGACACATGCTACTACATCAATTTCTTGGTCAGCAGGAGGAGCCCGTTGACAAAGGCAAACGATGGGGTGACATGGAGGAGGAAGAGGAGGAGGAGGAGGAGGAGGAGGAGGAGGAGGAGGAAGTTGAAGACCTTGAGGAAGAGGACCTGAATGCCGGCGTTGCTTCTGTAGATACCATTTCTACGTACGTATAACATTCCCCTGAGAAAATGGTCTCCAAGCTTCACCACATTGTGCTGTCGCATGCTTGATGCAATGACGGCCATGTAATTTGCCTATCCAGCTTTATATGCTGGAATCAGTTTTGCCCTTCATGAAAATTGTGTTTGTACTGTACTATTCTGCAGCACCCCGACAGGCGTCGAGACACCGGACGTCATTGACTTGCGAAAGGCACAAAGGAAAGAGCCAGACAGGCCTCTTTATCAGGTACTAAGAAGCACCATGCTGACCTCAATCTTCTTGTCAATTCATAAAACCCTAAAGCCTAACCTGCCAGAGTACCAAAGGTAGACCCATAATTCACCTCTTTTGGCCGAGTGTGTGGGCTCTCGTTCTGTGCGCTGCTCTACACTCGTGACAAGTGACAATGGGTGCACTTGCTAGGAGGCTGAAGCATTGCGTCATAGATAGAGCATCTGCTTCTTACATACTTGTACACTTAGTGATTGCATCTGAGTACCTGGTTCCTGTCCCTGTCAGTTGTTTAGGGGGCAGCTAGCCTTGCATGATGCCATAGGAAGATTGCCCACTTTGGATCGCTCTCATTGACGAAGCCTCCATGTGGTGTTTGCAGGTCATTGAGGACAAAGAGGAGCATGTTGCTGCTGGCAGCATAATGGGGGCCAGCCATGGGTAAGATTCACACTCCTCGTGTGAAATTGCTTGAGTGATAATACCACTGGTTGGGCAGACTTGTGGTACCTTGCCACTCAAGCATTTCCAGAAATTAGCAAGAATTGGCAAGCTGAGCTTATTGTAGACAGGAGTCCGTGCTTATCAAGGACAAGTTGCTGAATTGCTCTGACCTCTACGTCCTTTCCTCATCACAGGTATGTCCTGCCAGCAGCAGGCAATGCTCCTGCTGTGACAACAACTGGCAAGAAGGTGAGTGAGGAGCTGGATGCCCTTATACTGCATCTGACAAACTACTCAATAGGCTCACATGCCTCTGATTTGCCACTGTACTGCTCGGCAGTGCCTTTCAGGGGCTGCAGATTGTAACTCTGCCATGCATGGCCAGTGCCCTACCTTCTTGTGTGGCCTGTGTGGGGTTACTCCCACTTCGGCTAAATGCTGTGCTCATCGACGTACTGCAGGTTGACCTCATCAGAGGCCAGAAGGCTGATAAGATTGACATCACGCTGCGACCTGAAGAGTTGGAGGGTCTTGACGACGCTGCACTTGCTGCCAAGTACATATTGACCATGCACTCCATGGACCATAATCTGGTTCTAGTGTGGGTTGTAGCTGCTTGTGGACATGACCAGCTGATTCATTAAGTTGACATGAATGTATGGATTGACAGGCCAATGAGCACATGATGTCTCTGACTGTGACTGTCAGGTATGACAAGGCAAGAGAGGAAGAGAAGTTGCGAATATCAGCCCAGAAGGAAGACTTCAGTGACATGGTTGCAGAGGTATGAGTATTTCTGTGTCCCTGTCAAGGCAATGGTACTTCCACCATTGCCTTGATCGTCGCATGGCACTTCCAGCTAAATGAACCAGTTAGGACTTAAAAATGTTGGGGAGATAGTTTGACCACACTACTACAATCACTGTCACTGCCACAATCACGTTCAGACATGCACAATCATGATGTGTTCAGACATGCACAATCATGATGGGCTTAGGTGAACAATGGTATGGACGGTCATGGTCTCCTCTGTATGCTTAGCCGGTTAATCTTTGGACCCAAATTTTCTCACTATGTTGGTCCTGCTTTGTTGCTTCAGGCTGAAAAGAAGAGGAAGCGTAAAGCGCAGGAGAAGGAAGGCAAGACAAAGAAGAAGGACTTCAAGTTTTGATCCCACCAAGCAGCTCTTAAGTCATGATTTCCTGAAGATATGCACTCTTAAGGAGGAGCTGCCTACCTCGAAGTACCACGATATGTCCTGCCTCTGCATGACATACCATGAGCATGGGCAAGCTCATTCTAGTTCACCCAAGACATTGAGATGTACGAGGGCACATGCTTTTCACTGCTGCTGTTTTCAGCCAAGAAAGTTGAGGTAAATGAGGGCAATTGCTAGTGATTTCTGCATTCCTTGGTCTCAGCTCCAAGATACCAGGACACATCCGCAAGAGGGAACATACTATTGCAGTGATGCACAGTACCCTTGCACCCTTGCACCCCTGTACCCTTGCACCAGACCATGCTGGTCTGGTGCAAAGCGAGGCGGGTGCTGTCAAGACTCGTGTGTGCTCTATGCCGTCCTCTCACTGCGGCTCCGCTTTTTGCTATGCCTGTCTTCTTTCAAGCCGTCGAGACCAGAGTCAGAAGAGGACGAACCATCACTGCCAGCGCCGGTCCTCCCCTTTCTCTCCTTCCGGCGCCGCACCTTCTGCTGCTGCTCCTCCTCCCTCCTCCGCTTCTTCCTCTCCTTGCGCCGCTTCTCCTCCTCCAACTTTGCAATCACGGCCAGTGCCTCCTCCACGGTTGACACCTTGTCGGGAAGATCTACGGCGTGCCTCTCACGCCTCTTGTGCTTCTTCTTGCTGCCTCTTGCTGTCGCTTTTCCCCCGCCATCACCGCAATCCCCGCCCTCGGAGGCGTGGCCAATGGGAGGCCGCTCCCCGCCAATGCCAACGCCGTGCTTCATCCACGCCGGCTGCACCATTCCCATGCCTCGACCCCGTGGAACTCCCAGTGGCACTGCCAAGCCAGCCGATATGATCTCCTTGACGTGTGCGCCATTCTCTACACGTTCAGCGGCAGGCTGGGCGGACCGCATCAGCTGGGCATCATCCTCGTCTGGGAGCAGATCGTATGTCTTTGCGCCGAGCTGCACGTAGCACTCGGTCTTGAGGTGGCCGTGCCCGCCGCACCGCGTGCATGACACGTTCAGCACCGCACCCAGCTCCATCTGCACCCGCCAACTTGTGACGTCTCTTCAAAACTTGGGCTTCAAGAACTGCATTAAGGTCAGACCCTAGACCCCAAATCCTAAACCATAACCGTAAACTCAGGAAAGTATGGGCTGTGAGTCACTCGCCGATGGCGGCCGCGCACCTTGGGCCGGTCCTGCCACGGCGGGCGGGCCTGCTGCTGCTCCAGCTCCACGTTGTTGGCGTCGAGGTCGGCGCCGTCCTTCTGCGACACGTACTTGATGCTGCACGACAGCTTGGCGCCGGCGTCGTCGTGCTTGATGGCAATGACCTTGACCCAGACCTGGTCGCCCTCACCGGTGACGGCGGCCAGCGCCTCCACCTTGGCTGCGTCCGGGTCGTTGCGCCGCGTCACCTCGTGGGCGCTCACTTGCGAGACGTGTACAAGGCCGTGCCGCCGGAACCCCACCAGCTCCACGAACACGCCGAACGGGCGCACCGAGCGCACGCGCGCCTGGTGGATGGAGTACAGCTCCGGCAGCGCCTCCGCTGCGCCGCCGCCGCCGCCGCCGCGCCCGCCATTGCCATCGCCATTGCCGCCGCCGCCGCCGCCGCCGCCAAGCCGGGAGGGGTTTTGGCAGCGGGAGGAGGCCCTATCCAAACGCAATCCCGCCTGAATGGGAGCCAACCCCGGTGTGGAGCGCGGCATTTACCCACCGACTTGATTTGGCCCCTCTCCGGCAGCCCTGGTCACGGATCCCGGGCAGCCCTCTGAACTATGACCGGCAGGACAATCAACCGTGTCTCAGCGCAGCAAGTCTGCGCCATGCAGCCGGCAGGGAAACCCTTCTCCGACACTACAAGCACGCGGACTCATCTTTGTGGCTAGCTCCTCCACTCCCACCTTCAGCACACTGTACACTCCTCTTGTTTATTCGTTCTGGGCTGGCTTTTCATAGCCCTCGCTCGCTTCTGGAGGAGCTTACTCTGTCAGAGTAGTCCCACTAGTCTGCTGACATTGAACTCAAACTTGTGCTCAAGTCAGATTGGCGAGCTTTGATAAGGAGGTTGACTTGTCCACTGCTCGTAGTGGGCCAATGCTAACCAGCTCTGCAGTAAGGTGCCCACACAAGCAGTGGAAGATAGTGAGAACTTGTGGTAAGTGCCAGATTGTGTGCAACCTCTATGAAATCCAAAGCACCTAAGCCACATTGGTGTTGACGTGGCTTAGATGCTGACCTGCAATCCTCCTCTTGGTGATGATGAAGATCTTAATGTTGACCTGTGCCCCTAGACCTTGCTAAGTATGGCCCAGCATAGGCACCATGTTATGAAGAACTAACTGCCTTAACTAGCCACTTAGAAGAACATCAAAAAAGCAGCGACGTTGGCAATCACAGTGCAATAAGACATACTCGGAGGACTTCCAGCAGTACATGGCAGGGAGGAAAAGGCAATGTTGCAATTGGTTGATTACAAGAGCTATGAAGTCCAAATACCCCAAATCTCAGCAGATAGTTTCCCAGCTTGCAGCAAGGCGGGAGATGTATTTCAGTTTGCTGCAAGTAACGAACAGTACCACAGTCTCCTCAAAGAACACTGTGCTCTGATGGTGCTTCCAACTTATGCCTGGCTGTCTGGCTCTGAAGTTGTCTCAAATGCTCATCTTCATGCAACCCGCAGCCGAACATCAGGCCAAGCCTGGTGGTCCTCAATCGACGTCCTCATGCCGGCTGTCCGGACGCCATCTTCCATCCCAAGGCTGCCGAGGAGCGGATGCTGACGTACCAGCATCGCCGTCAACCTGCGACGAGTGGGCCCGCCGGCGCACAGTGCCAAGGTACATAGGTGGCCGGCCCGCTGACCCTGATCCTGCGGCTGGCCCGGATCCTGCAGGGGGCATGTTCATTTGCCCCCACTGCTGCCACCTCTGCACGTGATACGGCAGAGCCCCGCTGCTGCCACTGCTTTGGCTGCTGCCGTTGCCGCTGCCGCTGCTTTGGCTGCCCTGTGGCGCTAAGCGCTGGCTCAAGTCCACCTGCCCATGATGCAGTGGCTGGTGGTACATCTGAGCTGCCAGGAAGCTGGACGGGTCAGACCCCTCCTGGTGGTAAGGATGCAGCTCCGCACGGGGAATTCCATCGTTGTGCGGCTGAGAGAGCTGCTGCTGTTGCTGGGACGCCAACAACTGGTTGGCTTGGTGGAAGGGTTGCTGTGATGGTGGTGGCGGTGGTGGCGGCAAAGGCGGCGGCGGTGGTGCTGCTGGCCGCGGCGATGATCGGAACCAACTGAAAGGGAAGCCTCGGCTGTTGGATGGTGGTGCTGCTCCAGCGCCTGCGGCTGCCAGCCCCTCCATGCTTTCCCTGCCCACCTCGCGGATGGAACCTTGGCTGCTGCCGTTGTTGCCGTCGTCAGGACCCTGACCCTGTTGCTGCTGCTGCTGCTGCTGCTGCTGCTGCTGCTGCTGCCACGGCATCTGCCAGGCACCGAACCACGCCTGCCTAGGGCGCCCATCGCCACCCTGCCCGGACCGGGTGCCAGCACCATCACCGCTGCGTGTGCGCTCATAATCGGGATCATCTGNCACGGCGCGGCGGCGGCGGCGGCGAGGTGCGCAAGCTCACGGCGGCGCTCAAGATGGGCGAGGGCATGCCCGACGAGGCGTACATCGGGCCGCGGCCGGACGCGCCGCTCAACGACGCACCCGTCATCTCCGAGCGCGACCAGCTCAAGCTCGAGCGCCGCCGCCGCAAGGAGGACCGCCAGCGCCAGGTGCCCCGGCGAGAGCAGATCGCTTCACTCAAAGCGAAAGCCAACTCAGCATAACCAAACGACTGTCCAGGCAATGATGGGCCTCCTCTTGGACTGAAGCAAAACCCAAATTAGCATGGCCGAAGAAGTGTTTAGCTAATTGTTGGGTTTCTTGCTGTGAGATGTATAAGTTGCTGCGACGGTACACTGCAGCTCGCAGAGTACGACGAGCCTCATTGCCATTGACTGCCCTGGAGCTCAGTACTGACACCCACTGAGGCCTTCTCTGTGGCGGTAGATCGAGTACGAGGCTCACCTGGCGGAGGTGGCGGCGGTCACAGCGCGGCTGCCGCCGATCATGGTGAGCCACGGGGGCGACGGCCTCGCCGGCACTGCCAAGGACATCCACATGGAGAGCATCACCATTGCTGTGGCTGGCAAGGAGCTCGTCAGCGATGCCACTGTCACGCTCGCCTTCGGCCGCCGATACGGTACAAGCTCACACTCAGTTGACTGCCTCGTGCACCCCACTCGTCCAGGTTCCTGATGGCTGGACCCCTGACTTTCGATTCTATACTCGATCATACTAGATAATATACCCTACTGCATCCAGAATCTCAGCACGTATACATAGGTTGCGAGCAAACTAAATATGTGTTACTAGATTCTGTACTAAACTAAAAGATGTGGGGGCGCCTTGTTGTATCACTGTCCTTGGGCAGGCCTGGTGGGACGCAACGGGACAGGCAAGACGACGTTCCTGCGCCACATGGCAATGCACGAGCTGAGCGGCATCCCACGGAGCTGCAACATCTTGCACGTCGAGCAGGAGGTGGCGGGCGACAGCACCACCGTCCTCCAGTGCGTGCTCAACTCCGACGTCGAGCGCACCGCCCTTCTGGACGAGGAGAAGGAGCTGTCCTCTGCCAACAAGGTATTATCATATTATCATGTTGCTGGCATTGCTAGCAGTTCCATAATGCTTCTGGGTTGACTGAGAGCTCTTTGCATCTGCATACTCTCATTGCAAAACTGCAGGGCTATCTCAACCCCGCATAGTCGCAGGGAATGCCTGTACATGGGGCAATGTGATTAATAGAGGAGCTTCTGCAATCACATTCGTACCTTTACTTCCAAAAGCCCCCAATTTAGCACCTCACAGCGCCCTTGTTTCTACAGAAAATTGCAGGAGCCCTTGCCACAACAACTGGCAAGGAGGCCAACGGGGCGGCCCCTGCGCCAACCGACAAGGCCGCTCAGCGCCTTGCAGACATCTACAAGCGGCTGGAAGCCATTGATGCGTATTCTGCAGAAGCGAGGGCAGCTTCAATTCTAGCGGTTTTTGCTCACCTCTACACCCCCATGCCTGCTCTGTGTCTTGTTCTGACTCTTGGTTCACAATCTTGAAGGTGGTGAGCCCCCTTGACTCGGAAAGAGAGGACAAAGATTCCTTGTCTTCAGTGGATGGGCAGTCTGCCAATCAGCAAGACATGACCAAGAGGTCCTATATCTTTCATGCGCAGGGCCTGAGCTTCACATCAGATATGCAGCTCAAGGCTACAAAGACGTTCTCGGGAGGCTGGCGGATGCGTGTGGCACTGGCAAGGGCGCTATTTGTGGAGCCTGACCTTCTCCTTCTTGATGAGCCCACTGTAAGTGACAGGTTGCTTCGTCCCAGAGAAGGCATGTTGTTCGTTCTTACGGAGTATTGGTGGCAGCTTTGGGGAGCGTAGGCAATGCTCGTTGCATGTGCACGTGTACATTTCATGCTTCATGGCTGAAAGGTGTTTAGGGTCTGTTGGTTGCACTAAATGCGATGCTACATGCCCACCTTTTTCACAATGCTAGGACTTGTGTCCCTGTGTGGCCTCTCAGTCAGAGTTGGGAATAAGCATTATTGGTATTTATTGTAAATGCAGAACCATCTAGACCTGCACGCTGTGCTGTGGCTGGAGGACTACCTCGTCCGATGGCCCAAGACCCTGATTGTTGTCTCCCATGCTCGCGAGTTCCTGAATGCGGTTGCCACGGACATCCTCTACTTGCGAGACCAGAAAATAACGACTTACAAGGTGCCCAGTTGTTGCTGCTCAGCTACTGGCTTTGATCTTGATAGTGTGTATTTTGTCCATGAATAGCATGGTGGCTGCTCCAATGCTCAGAGAAGGCTGTAAGTCATCCTTCAGGTGTCTCTCATCAATCTTTCCTCCTTCTACAGGGCGACTATGACACCTTTGAAAAGACGAGGAACGAGCGCCTGCGGAACCAGGCCAAAGCCAAGGAAGCGAATGAGAGGACAAGGGCTCACATGCAGGTGGGGCAGCAAGCCAGGGAGCTATAAGCACTTGTCACTATTTGTCTTTGCAAGCAACAATGGGAAGCAGTAGAAGAATATTGCTCTGGATTGGTTGGCTAACGTGCTGATCGGGTGCCTGTTTGCTGTTCTCATAGGCGTTCATCGACAAATTTCGCTACAATGCAAAGAGGGCCTCTCTTGTGCAGTCACGCATCAAGGTATGCCTGGCTTGTGGCATAGTAAGCATTGCTGGGGAATTGCTGCAACCATTATGAGCCTGGAGATTGAGCACCACATGCTGAAGAGCAGGCACTGGCACATACTCATATACTCTACAAGTGCTAAGATGGTATATGTGCTTGGTGGGGCAGGCCTTGGAGCGTGTCGGCGTCGTTGACGATATTGTCAATGACCCAGAGTAAGACGCCGCAGCGCAAGGTCGTTGTGCACATAGCAAGACACGCTGGAAGGCTAGGACCCTCTCCGTGTGCTGAGCTGCGGTCCATGCATGCACCAAGCCGCTGCTCATGCACAAGACTGCAAGTTTCCACTCTTGATGCAAAAGATGGGTAGCTGCTTGCACTGTGCAGCTACAAATTTGAGTTCCCCACTCCAGAGGACAGGCCCATGCCTCCCATAGTGAGCTTCATGTGCGGCCCCTTTAAATGGCAGCCCCTTACAAACCTTCATGCATCTTGCAAGGCTTCTCCTGATCACCATGTTCCTTATGGGAACCAGTAGCCCACATTGATCCATCAGTGGCATACTGCAGAGATGCTTCGTTTGCTTACCCCGGGGGGCAAGAGCTGTTTAGGAACCTCAACTTCGGCATCGATCTTGACAGCCGCCTTGCAAGTGAGTTGTCAAGTCAAAACGACTTTGGTCATAGGTACGCTCACTGTATCTTATTGTCAATGTTGTCAGCATTCATGACCGTGATTCTGTGCATTGCCTCTGCCAGTGGTTGGCCCCAATGGCATTGGTAAGTCCACGCTTTTGAAGCTCATCTCTGGCGAGCTGCAGCCAACCTCGGGCACAGTGTTCAGGTCCGCTAAAGTGAGCATCAGCAACGTTGATTGGCATTGCTAGATCCCATCCTGTTTGCTGTTTTCGAAGTAGTCTTTTCCTGTTTTTGCTCTTTCATTTCGAGGCACATTTTGTTCAATCAATCCAAGGCTGACAGCTGACCCTTTGAAGCGGCACCGATGTGCAGCTCACGCTTGCCTGCCTTGTTGACAGGTGCGGATGGCTGTCTTCAGTCAGCACCACGTTGACGGACTTGACCTTTCCATGTCACCCCTCCTCGACATGAGTGTCTCATTTCCAGTAAGATAATGATGTCTTCAGAAAGTCTTGGAGAAAAGATGGTAGTCCCTTAGTCTTAAGAAATGTGTATTGTCACTAGCTGCTAAGGCACTTCTTGAGATGTACCCTGATTTGGTTGTATGGCCAGGGCGTAACGGAGCAAAAGCTAAGATCTCATCTGGGATCCTTTGGTGTTGGAGGCAATCTTGCTCTGCAGCCCATGTTTACACTGTCAGGTGCGCCCCTTTAATGGTCACTTCAGCATGAACTGCCTTCACCACTGGTAACCGGAGCATGTGCACTTCATACTTCATGCATTGGCAGCTGCTGACCATGTTTTCCAATGTTTGTTGCTCACCTGGACGCCACCTTGTGCAATCTATTTCTTCCAGGCGGTCAGAAGAGCCGGGTTGCATTTGCAAAGATCACCTTCAAGAAGCCTCACATACTCTTGCTGGACGAGCCTTCAAATCATCTGGTTTGATCCTATCCAGCTGCCTACATGGAACTGATAGGAATACTATACAACTGCCATTCTGATGAAATAGCAGCCACTGTCGAGCAGGAGAAGCAGCCAGTGTTGGGCTGGCTAGTCATGCTCATGCCCTTGTTTACTTGCCCTACAGGACTTGGACGCTGTTGAAGCCCTTATACAGGGCCTTGCAATGTATCAAGGGGGAGTCTTGGTGGTGAGCATGTTGCCTTCAAAACTATAGTCTGGTATAAGAGTGAGCTCTTACCGGTTGTTCAGAGCAGGCTGTGCTCCTGGATGGGCAGCTTGCTGACTGTCAGCATGACTGCCAGTAGATATCTGATAAATTCATACAATAGTGCAGTTTTGTCAAAAGCTTCCTGCATTGCAGGTGATTTGCATCTCTCATCATGGGTTACTTGGGTGCTTGCTGTGTTGCAGGTTAGTCACGATGAGCATCTTATCACGGGTAGCGTTGATGAGTTATGGGTGATATCTGCTGGGAAAGCCACCCCCTTCAATGGGTCCTTCAAGGAATATCGACAAACATTAAGAGCATCTTGATGAACACCTTAGTGATGCCTTAGTAACACTTCAGTAACAGCCAAGAGGTCAATGGTCTCCAACATAAGCTCCTCATTCTTGGCTTTCTTTTTCTGTCGGGCTCCAAATGTATGTGAAATTGACTGTGCCTCTGAGCTTGGCTTTCCAGTACGCTCTTGTGCAGCGAATGGAGTCATCCCATTGCCAGCCTGTCCCAACTGCATCGAACCTGCAGCCACCACTTACTATCTCCTGTGCTTATTTAGATCCTGCCTGCTGCCTCTATCAGAGACTGAAGGAGCAGCTGTGAAACCCCCAGCCCAAATGAATGGACGAGATTTAGATGGAACGACCAACATTGAAAGCTGCTGTTGATGGGAAGCCTCTCAAGAACCCCCAATACTTTCTGCAGGTCGGAATAGTAGCAGGAACGAATTGTCCCTGTGAAGCATGGAAGGGAGATCTTCAGAATGGGGGCGATGGCTGTGACATAGCCAGTAGGAAAGGCGTTGCCAGGCTGGTTCTGTAGCGACAGCCAAGACATGGCCAACATCCAGATGCAAGGACCTCATTTTGACACAGCGGAGAGGCGTTTGCCAAACACCTGAGCCAGCGATCGGACAGCATTGATGTTCGTTGCTCCCCCTGCTGGCCCATGTTGTCGGGCTATGCCTTGTCGTGTAATGGGCTGGAGGAGGTTGAGCCACCGAGGCTTGGACGCCCTAAGACCTATACTGCCAATTACACAATTACAATCTTGAACAAGTAATCTTGTATTTCAAGTCCTGCATATGTGCCGCTTTGGCACGACTAAGTGATGACCCGCCATCATGACCGATGGGACCCGGTCGGTGAATTCGAAAGTGTCCAATGTCACAATATGAGCGATGACAAGATGGCCACCGCCAAACATGATGTTGACAAGGTCGACGCGCCTTGTGTGGGGACTGTCGGCCTTGTACGTGACAAGAGATGATGAGCGTATCTTCCAGGGTCCTTTGGAGGAAAGGTTTGTCATTATTGGTGAGGGGTCGATTATCAAGAAGGGCCAACCTAAGAATGTAACGAAAGGTCGATTGAAGAAGCCCAACATGAGTTGATGTTTACTCAGTAATTTCGTCACAAGGGATGGCCAAAACAAATAGCCCCCACGGTCAACAACTTGTGAGCGCGGCAAGTTGCGGAGGTGGCAGCTGCAGGAGAGAAGCCCGTATCGAGCACCGAAGTGCCAAAGTAACGAACGTCTTCCGCAAGTGGGAGGGTTTCACAGTGTGAAAGGAGCCCCTTGAAGCCATAAGATTGTGCTGTGGAGTCTGGGCCGGGGTCTTCGGCCCAGGATAAGAAACAGGATAGAATGCGGCCGCACTTAAGACACCCCAGCGACATGATTGCAAATAGCCCACACTCCGGCCTCAGATCAGAATGTTGCTGAATGCCGTGCTTCCGTCAGGGCGACGTCTTACCGCCTGCTAGCTGTTCAGTCTTGCATCTTTTGACTAGAGGTTACTGAGAGTCTCCTTGCTTGAATTCTAGTCCTTAGCACTCCGGCTCCTTCAGACCTTGTCCATTCCTTTGGGCTGGCCTCTCCCGGCCACCAGTTAATCTGGCCGCGCTTGCTCCTTGCATTGGGTCCGGGCCTACAAACCGACGTGGACGTCATCAAGCGTCGCACAGGAGGATGGGTTCCCAGCAGGTCTGGATGGGGCTTGGAACTCAGGAGAGAAGCTTCTTTCGCATGGGGCAGTGTCTGTAAAGGGCCAGCCAAAGAAAGAAATAGCTTTCCAATGTATGGCTGTGAGAAGAAAGGCTGGCTTTGCCAGCCCCTCTTCTCTATGGGCGAGCACTTTCTTCTGTGAGAGGCCAGACCAAAGGAATGAACAAGGTTTGAAAGGGCCGGAAGGCGCACAGAAGGATGGACAAGGCCAGACAGAATAGCTCCTCCAGTGTAAGAAAAAGAAAGCGCGGCCAGATTGACTGGTGGCTGGGAAAGGCCAGCCCGAAGGGATGGACAGAGTCTGAAGGAGCCGGAGTGCGAAGGACTAGGACTAAGACATCAGCCAGGGAACGCTCATTAACCTCTAGTCAGGAGTCCAGTGTAAGGCAGTGGCTGTGAAAGGCCAGCCCAAAGCGATGTCCAAGATACTAGTCTGCAAGACGTCAGCAGAAGGCGCATGATAGAAGAACAGCTCTTCCATATGTCTCGTAGCAGCTTTGTTTCTGTTACTTAGCGCTTCCCCTGGCCCCCTTCTCGTACTCTGTTCATTCTTTTTCGGGCTGGTTGTTCCAGCCCCTATTCTCAATGGGCGAGCACTTTCTTCCATATTAAGGCAGTGGTTGTGAAAGGCCAGCGCCAAAAGCCTCTGGTCAGCAAGTGCCAAATCAGAACAACCAGATGGAAGTGGGAAAGCGCAAAGCACAAAGGAACCGAAGAAAGTGCTCGCGCCCGAGAATAGGGGCTGGAAAAGCCAGCCCAAAAAAGAATGAACAGAGTACGAGAAGGGGGCCAGGGGAAGCGCTAAGAAAAAGAATGAGCTCGCCCATAGAAGAAAGTGCTCGCCCATTGAGAATAGGGGCTGGAACAACCAGCCCGAAAAAGAACGAACAAAGTACGAGAAGGGGGCCAGGGGAAGTAGAAGAGAGGGGCTGGCAGAAGCCAGCCAAAAAAGAATGGACAAAATCCAAAGAGCTACAGGAGAATCACTCAGTAACCTCTGCTAAGCAGCCGCAGGTCGGAGATGCTAGGCTCGTTGAAGTGGGTCCCCTGGCCAGAGCCAGGGGCAGCAGCGAGGGCGAGAAAAACAACACACAGAGAAACAAAGCAGCTACGGATCACTCACCGAAGCTGTCAGGTCTCGAGCACCCGGGCCAGAGCCCGGGACCCCCGCCTCGCGGCGAAGAATCTGGAGCCAGGCCAGATTCTCGGCACCACCGCCCGCTCTCTTGGCGGCATGCGGGGGGCCCTGACGCCACCGCCCCCGGCGTGTCTGGCGCCCGCCGTCCGGCAGCCCGGGCGGGGGGCCCGTTAAATTGAAATCAATTGTCCCTGGAATGAGCTCGGTGGACCTCCCGCTCCGGGAAGCCGTGACCGGGACCAAAATCACCGGGGGGAAACGGTGACGAATGCTGCCCCGCCGGTTAGAGGCCCAGATTGACCTGTCAGGCCCGTGATGGAAATCGGTGATGCACCCCCCTCCTCACCCTCCCTCCCCCCACCCTCTCTCCCCGCGCTCCCCTCCGGGCGCCCAGCGTGGGCCCTCCCCGCGGAGGAGGGGGGGGGGGGAGGGAGGNTTTCGCTCGCGCCGGGCCGGCGGCGCGCCATCCGCCCTCTGGCCAGAAGGTCGCGCGACGGCCGGGCGTGCCGCTCGTCGCCCCCCCCCTGCGCTGCTGGGAGGTCGCGCGACGGCCTGAGGGCGTGGCGGCGAGCGGCACGTCGCTATCGCTCGACCAGAGCCGTGGATTGTCGACGGGACCAGTGGGCCTGGACGATGGGACCGCTGTGACCGAGGGGGCTTTCGACGTGCTGGCCCTGAGTACTGCAATTGGGAACGAGCGAGAAGTCAGGTGCGGAACAGCTTGCCACGCTGACGAAGGCTCACTCCTCGTACGTCAGGACGTGCTCTTACTATCAGTCTGATGGAATTGGCATTTTTAGGTTTGGCCGTCCAAGGAATGGCTTGCATACGGCCATTAGCTAGTGTGGATATCTTACTTGAAGCACGACACGGTGAAGCTTGGCTGGGTCCTGCGGTGCTGTGCTTCGACCTAGCAGGGTCCAAGCCGGATTAGCATGTTCCGGTACCTCTTGCAAGCCCAAGTATAGGTGTCACTAGTCTATGCATGACTTCAGCAGATGTGAGATAGAAGCATTATCTGAGCGGCTGGGCTCTCCATTCCACCCTCACTGATTTGAAATGCAGGTGGTCTTTGCAGATGGGGCTCGCTAGGTGACTGTATTCTCGACCCCGAGCCCCTTGGGAGGCCCTGGGATGTCAGGACACTGGAAGGGCAAGCAGGGCTCCGCAGGGGCCACTTGAGATGGCAAAGCAGGGGCAGAAGCTGCCTCCTACCAAAGCTGCCGAGCAGGTGTTCCCGCGTGGAGGTCCTGCAGAGCGAGACATTGAGCAGGTACGACTGATGAAGTAGTTCATGACAGTCTGATAGTCTCCTAGGTTGTTAGTCAGATGACAAAGGGAGCAGTATCTCATGAGGGAGAGCTTTGCCGCTGTATGCTATGGAGCTCATTGGGGACAAGGCAAGGCTTGGAACTGCAGAATACTTGAGATTCAGTCTTACTGGGGTGCCAGAGTGGTATATATGGTTGCCGGATGCATGGGCGATTCAGAAGAAAAGCAACACCTGCTGAACATTTTGAGTACTATCATGATTGCTTGTGCAGGCCATCACTGCTCTTAAGAAGGGCGCAAATCTCACGAAATATGGGCGAAGGGGCAAGCCGAAGTTTTGTTCCTTCAAGCTATCAGGAGTAAGTGATCCTCGCGACAAAGACCGCAGGACAACGAGGAATGGGCAAGCTCTACTTGCAGCACCTTACATGGTTATGGTCCTCATCTCTCACACCCCAAGGGAGACGTCTGTAATGCAGGACGAAACAGACTTGGTCTACTACTCAGGAGCGTCACAGAAGACCCTTACCTTAAGTACTGTGTCTTCAATATATCCTGGGCAGCGAACAGTAAGCAGAGAAGAACTTTGGCATGCTTCAGCATGTAATTGCAGAGGATGTACTGATCAATTTGGACTCATGCTGTGTAGATCTTCTGACCTGCTGTTTCACTGCGGCAATCAGAGATTACTATCTAGGAATGTCGAGCACTTTTTAATCACAGTTTGAATGACCACGAGTCTTACTTTCAGACTTCTAATTGAGGTTGTTAATCTGTCTCTGGCAGCCGGTTTTTAAGCGTTACCCACGACCAGACAAAGAGTACCAGTCATTCTCCTTGATCTATCAGAATGGGGAGCGGTCACTCGATCTTGTGAGTATAGCTTGACCCTCTGGATATGGGTCGTGAGATGAAAATCCTGCAGTCATGTGTTGCCAATCACTTTTGTCTGTTTGAATCTGAGCTCTTGTGAAAGTTGAAAGGACTGTTACTGCACAGTGACACGTCCTTTTTGCACAACGTGCTCACTGCAGATTTGCAAGGACAAGGACGAGGCAGAGATATGGTTTATGGGATTGAAGGCCCTCATCACAAATGTTCGGAAGCCCAAATTCGAAAGTCGAGGCTTGGGTGGATCAAGGTCAAAGGTTTCATCGTCTCAGGAGTTTGACAACAGTCCAAGGAGTAGCCTACTTGACATGGCAAATTACGGCAGCCAAGACGAGTTGCAGGTAGCCCCCCATTCCGAACCTCCTGTCTTACTCAGTCCTGTCTTCCTCGGGACCTTGTGTCTTGCTAATGATCAGCAGTGTCTCAATGGCACTGAAGGGCGTCCAGGCAAGTCCCGCCATTGCCTCGGCTCTCATCCTTCTCGTCAGCCCTTGCCACCATGTTGCATACGCGTCCTTTTGATTGGTATTCGCTGCAGAACAGCGCCAGCACAAGCTGATGTTGATTCGTGTGCAACCCTCTGTGTTGGCAGAGGGCTGTTACCGGTGGTTCTTCTCAGGGGGGTACCTCACAAAGGTCATCTACTCCAGGTTCCCCCAGCAGGGAAAACTCTGAGTTGCCCTCCCCTCAGGAAGGTGAAGGAAGTGGGAATCTGGACCCATCAGGCCCACACCACGTGTCCAGGGGCTCCGATGATTTCGCTCAGCTGCTAGCCGAGATGAGGCAATCAGGGGAGATCTCGTTTGATGCTGGCCCAGCCAGTTGGTCAGGCCGCAGGTCACCGGGGTCGTCTCTCATGGGTTTTGAGCTGCCAGAGAGGCGGGGAAGAGTATCTCCAGGTCTGGTGGGTGGCGAGAAAAGCAATGGCACAGCCCTGCTTCCGGTGTCCGGCAGATCGCCTCCTCCTTTTGGGAGCTTCATGTCGTTGGTTTCGGAAGACTCTTTTACGCACACGACTAAGAGTGCAACTTTTGGCGAGTGGAAATACAGTGGAAAGATAGACATGCGGCAAAGTCGGGAGCTGTCAACAACGAGTAGCCAAGGCTCAGGAGCTGAGGGCGAAGATGAAGTGCTGGGAGACGTGCATGCCTGGGGGGAAGACTTGGCAGGGGGAGTCCTTGGAGAGGGGGTGAGAAAGGGAAGCCTGGCAGCAATGGGATCTGGAGTGGCTGAAAGCATCAGTGCAACCTCTGATGCCCTCCTGCCCCGAGCATTGGAGTCATCAGTGGTGCTGGACGTCATCAACATTGCTTGCGGTGGACGACATGCTGCTCTGGTCAACAGAAGAGGGGAGGTCAGCCATGCTACTGACTTATACTCTATCTGTAGTTGGAGAACTGGGTCGCAGCCTATCTCATTCACAGAAATTTGCTTGTGCTTTTGCTATGTTTAGTACTTGCTCCATGCACTCCACTTTGACTATATCTCAGTATGCACAAAGCAGGTCTTCTGCTGGGGTGAGGAATCAGGCGGTCGTCTGGGCCATGGCACTGATTGTGATGTTCCCCATCCTCAGCTAGTTGAAGCTCTTGCGAGCACCAATACTGTGCAGGTAGCAAGCCCATCTTGTTTGTCAAAGAAGAGACCAGGACTTCTTGCTATGAAACCAAGCACGCATCACTACATGCACCACAGGTTATCATTTCATTTGAAGTATTTCATGTATGCACTCCTCACAACTCGTGGACAGTATTGAAGAGTGGATGGTACTTACAAAGCACTTGAGTGCTTGTTGTGCCAGGTGGCGTGTGGCGAGTTTCACACATGTGCGGTGACTCAGGGAGGGGAGGTTTACAGCTGGGGAGACGGGACACACTGTTCAGGGCTGCTCGGGCATGGGAATGACGTCAGCCACTGGATACCGCGTAAGATCAGTGGACCCCTGGACGGGCTGGTTGTCAGACAAGTGTCTTGTGGCCCATGGCACAGTGCTGTCATCACTGAGGCAGGCCAGCTCTTCACCTTTGGAGACGGCACGTTTGGTGCTCTGGGCCATGGCGATTACAAGTGAGTCTTTTGCCAGCAGGGTCGTGTACAACCTCTTTGTCTGATTTCACAGTACATCTCAGACTCCGTACTATGAACTGGAAAATACCTCGAGTTCTGCTGGCAATTAATAGCAATTTGTAACTTCGCTTTAGGCATGATAGCACCTGAGCATGTCACTCTGACAACCTGCCAAGCAGGAGTTATTCAACTCCGAAGGAAGTGGATTCTTTCAAAGACATGTATGTATCAACAGCAGCCTGTGGAGTGTGGCACATGGCAGCAATTGTTGAGAGACGTTCAGTCCTCTTACCAGGCGATGTAGCAGGGGCTCTCGAACCTGCAGACGGGTTCTTTCCTCCACCTGGTTGGTACCCACCACAAGCAATGTGGCACAGCAACCTCTTGTATATGGAAGCATGTCAGATAATATTGCTATACCGGCTAACTGTGGGCTACTGTCAGTGACTTGCCCTACTTCCCGTTTCGACTGTCGATAGTGTGGAAATGGAACAGCCCCTGTCAGACCTGAAGTGAATGCACAAACATGTCAATGCTGCAGGTGACCTTTATACCTGGGGCGATGGGGACAAAGGTCGGCTGGGGTTCAAGCCTGAGAGCAGTTCTGCTGTTTCAGTGCCGATGTTTGTTAAGTCCCTGCAAGGACACAGTTTCAGTCAGGTGGCCTGCGGTCACTGCATTACTGTAGCGCTGACCTCCCTGGGACAGGTTTACACAATGGGAAGCAGTGCTTATGGCCAACTCGGTGTACCAGGAGCTTCTGGTCGAGATCCAGGTACAAGCCTACCATGATAAGTAGGCAGATGCAAGGACTTCCCTTAGTTGCTGCCTAATAAGCCTGACAACCAGCTTCGTAATGCTTGTCGTTACGTCAGCGCAGCACTCAAGCTTACACCTGGCAAGATGCAGTCTTTGGCAGATGGGCTAATGCGAATCTTGGATTGTCATCATGCAGTTCTTGTGGAGGGTAAGTTGAAGGGAGCTCCTGTCGAGCAGATTGCATGTGGTGCTTTCCATGTTGCAGCCTTGTCCACTACTGCCGAACTGTTCACTTGGGGCAATGGCGCAAGTGGAAGGCTTGGCCACGGTGACAGCAAAGATCGAGAGTTACCTACTCTTGTGACAGCGTTGAAAGACAAACGCGTCACGCATGTGAGGAGCCTGACCGAAAGATGTCAATCATGTGTAGTCAGATATCTCTGTGTGAGAACTGAGTTATTCTGGAAATTGAACAGTTGAGGTGTGAACAAGTGATTCCTGACATACTGAACAGTGAGTTTACTTATTTCTTGTCGAAATTAGAGCAGCCTGTGTCCATGAAGCTTTCAGAGGATCTCGTTCACGCCATTGCTGTCATGTGACTTTCAACACACTGAAAATGCGCTATTTGGCAGGTGGCTTGTGGGGTTAGTTACACTGTGGTCATCAGCCAGCACAAGTTTGTGACTGGAGCAGACCATAGCATGTGCACTCAATGCAAGCAGCAGTTTGGCTTCACCCGCCATCGTCACAACTGCTATCAGTGTGGTCACGTATTTTGCAGCTCGTGCTCCTCCAAGCGGGCCTTGCGGTATCATACATTCTCTCGTCTCTGTAGGAGCTCGTAATTGCTTTGTGTGGTGTTTTGAAATGGTCATGTGAAGGCCAGTTGTTTTGGTTCAACGACGGCACCTTGTCAGGGGTGTCTGACAGCTCAACTTGCTCAACATGCTCAATAATTCTCTCCATAGTCTCCCAGGTTGAGCACATATTGTCATGCTTTGGCAGGGCTGCAATGGCCCCAGACCCCAACAAGGCCTACAGAGTTTGTGACTCCTGCTTCCTGAAAATCTCTAATCTTGGTGAGAGTGGCGAGCTTGTTACAAGCTCCATGCGATCCATACCTGGGACAAAGTGGAAGGCTGCAAGAGGAAAGCTGGAGACAAATAGAGCTTCTGGTGCGTATTGCCTTCAGTAGTGGTGAATTTGTTGGGCGCTTTGTGTCTGGCCAAGAACCTTCTCAGGTTGCCTTGAGGATCGCTAGCAGGCCAGATTTGTGATCAGCCTCCGTCAAGTCTCAGCAGATCAGTGGAACAGTAGGTTCGCTGCTGTCATTGCGAGCCCAGTTTGCATGACAAAGCCTGCACATGGTCTCCTCCTCAGCTGTAGCTTAGCTTGTGTGATATGCTTGCAACGCCTCGTGGACCCCAGCTGCTGTCAGAAGTGGGACTGACAAGCCATAGAGCTCTGTCACCTGTGCCACGCACACTTGCTGTAGCAGGAGGCCCCACACTTCTGCCCTCTGTGTCGAAGAGCTATCCTCCTCCCGCTCCAGGTGCCGGAGCGCCAGGCAGCAACCCTGGCCCCGGTAGCCAGAGAGCAAAGGGCACCAGGTGGTCGGGCGAGAAGTCCGACCGCATCCATCCGGCCCCGCAGTGGGGTATTGTGAACGCTCCCCCATCCTTTCCAAGGCCTGCACAGCAACAGGTGACTGGAGCTGCGGTGAATGCGGCACAGCCAACTTCGTTGGGCCAGTCTGCACCACGACCTAGCGACTTGCCTCCACTTATTGGAGTGAGCGGCGGGCTTGACAGAGTGAGGGACAGTCAGTCAAAAGCACTGGCACAAGTGGTTCCCAGGGAAATGATAGCTTTGAATGCACCGAGACCCTCAACAGCGCCGAGTGGCTCAAAAGGAAGTGCAAGCTCCTCTGCGTCGTCTGCTGTGGTAGATGATCTCAAGCGCACAAATGATGCCCTGTCCTTGGAAACCGTCACGTTGAGGAGACAGGTGCGTGCAGAGTGGATACTCCTCAGCCTAGGCTGCAAGCGTCACCAAGAATCAAGTGTCGGGGACAGGCCATTTGCTTCTTTAGGAGCAAGCATTGTGGCTCACTACTCTGTGGCTTTGTGAACGTCAGGCCACTTCACATAGAGTTTTCTCTCAGCTCAGTGCAAGCCGTGACTGCCGTTCTATAACACTCTTTCTTCATGCTCAGTTTGTCATGTGACTTGTCTGCAGATTGAGGAGCTGCAAGCCAGGTGCTTGGCTCAGGAGAGGGAGCTAGCCCAGTCTCGAGCAGAGGCAGGCAGGCAGGTGCAGCAGGCAGTTACCGTTGCTGGGGAGGAGTTTGCCAAGGCAGCTGCAGCGAAGGAGGTCATCAAGTCCCTCTCTCTGCAGGTCGGCACTCTTTTGCAGCCCTCTTTCTTGGATGGGCTTCTGCAGTTTATGGTCATCCAGAAGCAATACATTAGCAGAGACCTCAGCTCCTTTGCTTCTGACATCAACTTGGAATGCAATTTAGTTGAAAGTCTCCAAGTTACACCCTTACTTCTACACAAGTATGTCTGCTTGCCTTCTGGACTCAGGCAGTCAAGCAGTCTTGTCAAACAGCACAAGTCGTATTTATTCATTCATCTGCAGTGTTAGTATTTCCTTAAGCAGGCTCATCACCTTTGACTTCAATGTCTGCTGATATGTCTTCGTGTTGGACGTTTGACAAAGGGCTCAAGATTGACACAAGCTCTTCCTGTACTGCAGCTGAAGGAGGTAATGGAGAGGCTGCCAGAGGGAGCTCTGCGTGGCATGAAGATGTTACCGAGTGGCTCCCTCAATGGCACGGTCCCTTACCCCGTGGAAGATTCCATTCCCAGCCCAAAGCCTCCTTCAGAGGACGCCAACATGAGTGTGAGAGCAGGTCACGACTCTGTTGTCTGGGGCGCTGATGACAGAACGACGGCTGGCACTGAAGCCCTGGAGGACTCCCTCCTGACTGCCTCCATGGCTGAGGCTACTCGCACGACACAGGCCAGGAAGGTGCAAGTGGCAGCAGACCCGGGGCCGGCAGCACCTCCGTTTTGGCCGGGCATGCAAATGTCGATGGATACAGCGGTAGCTCGACCACCCAGTATGATCATGTCAGCATTTGACGCCAGTGATGTCGATGTTCCCAGCACGTCAGGAAGTTTCTTAGGTAAGCCCGTGCATTAGATAGGATACAGAAGTGGAGAAAAAGGGAGATAGAGACTTGGGCGAGTGAACGAGGGTAGTGTGCAGAACTCGAAGCTCTGCGTGAGAATGAAACACTCACGTCCCGTACTCTTGGCACTCAAACTCAGTGCTAACGAACTCAGTCATGTGGGGGTCTCTTTGCTTAGCATGGATGACGCAGTGGACAGACTGTGGTCACTTGACAGTGTGGTCGGATGTACCTGATGTCCAACAGCAACAGGTCTGACTGCAACAAAACGTTGATGTATCATGACTTTGTTCGCAGGCCTTCCTTCTCAAGGAAGGAGTCGTCCTAGACCAAGTCTTCCACCATCGCTGATTCGGCCTGCAGTGGATAGGTGAGATACATGCAATGAGAGAGCGTCGTTTTCCCTGCATGGAGCAGCACACCTTGCTCAGCTGCCTCGGTGCCAAGTCTTTATAATGCATAATACTCAGTCATCCTTTGATGAGGGAGTGTTGTGCCACAGCTACAGTAATGGCTTCTCTGTGAGAGAGGGAGACGAGGGCCTGCCTGAGAATGTAGGCGAGCCAAGTGTGAAGCGAAGTGGGAGGGCAGAGCGAGAGGTGAAGGCAGGAGCCGAGGGGGAGTGGGTCGAGCAGGTTGAGCAGGGCGTCTTCATCACGCTCCAGTCGCTGCCCTTACAACAAGGCACGGAACTGCGAAGGGTTCGCTTCAGGTGAGATGTCAGGCCTTCTGGCCAATGCAGGTGCTGTCTGCTTAGTGTGATAGATTCTGACCTGCGTTGTTAAGGCGCACAGGAAGCAAAATCACGTAAGCAGACACAAGATGCAGATGATGATGTATATAGTGTCATTGCAACTTCCATTTGCGGAAAGATCGTTAATTGCTCACAGCTCACAGCAGGTAAGTGAACCCCACTCAAGTGTCAGAGCTGATGCCGTAGTCGTGGGACACAAGACGAGTGAATGTTCACCGTGTGCCTGCTGACCAGTCGGAAGCTCTTCAGCGAGCGTCAGGCTGAGGCCTGGTGGACGGAGAACCGGCTCAGGGTGCACGAGCTCTACTGCATCCGGTCTGCGGGCTCGACCTCGTCGCAGACATCGGACCTCTCACAAGGGAGCACTTTCCGGCCTCAGTCCAGCCTCAGGCCACTCGCTGGGGAGCTCCCGTCCCCCTCTACCTCTGTACTTCCTCCTATGGCCTCCTCTGGTAACATTATAACCCGTGCAATATTCTCTCTTCCTTCGCCTTCGGCTGGACAGGCCAGTGAAAGACGAGCCGCTTTCGCTCCAGACATGGACAAGGCTAGATAACCTTCTGACGACTAGTGATTCTTCCCAAGCTCTCCCTGTGCCCCACCTGTACTGCTTCAGTACTCCTTTAGGCCCCTATCGTCTGCAACACATTCTTCAAGGGCGCGACTTACCGTGCTCAAGGTTGTGCCGTGCCCTTCACCCTGGCTTTATCATCCTAGACTCACCAGGCTGTGAAGCAGTAGCCCTGATCGTTTTGCCACTACCAGGTTACTGGTACAAAACACTTGGTACTTAATTCCGGGATCAGTTTATATCTAGTCCTCAATTCACGTCAAAATTATTGCAATCATTGCCAGATGTGTTTGACGGAGACAATACAACTTATTGGAGATGCTGTTTTTATGTATGGCGTGCTATGGTGCTTGGTTATGTCAGGCATGGTTTAAGCCTCAAGTGCTCAAGAGGTGGGAGACTCAGTGCTTGTTTCTGGACTCCCAAGGCCGGGATCAAAGAATGGCAATTGAGCATGAAAGGCCGAGTTGCACGTTGAGCTTGTCTCCCAACAGCTTGTACAATGTCACAGTTGTTGCTACCTGAGAATGGTTGATGGGTAGATAGTGAGGCGTCATATACCTGGATGTCAACTTCTCGGCGAGATGAGTGAATTGGTGAGTCTCTGGAATTCATGTAGGAGCCCAAGATTTGGGATGGCAGTCCAATGCAGCTTGGAGCAGTTCCGGCAAAGCTCTTCACCAGCTCGGCTGCTGGCTGTGATGTGGTGCTGTCGCTTAACCCGCTGCTATTGCGGCCGATAGTGATTTGCCAATGGAAGATAATTGCCGACAGACATGTCAGACGTCTGCAGTGCTACCATCACGAGACACGGAGGCTATCCCGTGCAACTTCTGTGACAGCACACCAAGATGGCCGCACGGCCTTGCTAATGCAGCTGAGCATCGAGTGCCACTGTCATCCTGCAAGCCCAAACTCGTTCGAGAGTGGTGTATGTGGGCTGGCCCAACATGCAGCAACCTGCGTCCGATTAGCCAGTCACAGCTCCACCTCTCGGCTGAGTCACCAGTCTTGCTCCACCATTCGGCAAAGTAACAAGTGAGAGCTTCGGCCAAGAGGGCCACGGCCGGGTCAAGAGGGTCACGGCTGGGAATGGCCAGCGCGGGCTGAGTGCAAAGATGGGGCGGGACGGAGCCAGCAGAGAAGGCCGGCGCAGCTTTACAAACAGGCTGCAGCGGACGTATACACCACCTGAGAGATTGCGAGACAAGGGTTGTGCCTGACTGGGGACCGGACGGGCCGGTGCAGGAGGACAAGCTCTTTGGGGCGAGAGCCTGAGGCGGCAGCCGCCGCCCGACGAGCTGCAAAGGTATGTGGGAATGGAGGCGAGTGGGCGACGAGACGGCCGGAGACGCAGATCGAGGAGCTGGGTGCTCGCCCGCTCGCCGGGCCTGCCGCCGCGGCGGGCAGGCGCGGCGAGTGCTGAGAAGCTCCCTGCCGCCAAAGCTTGCTCTGAAGAAAGTGCTCGCCCATTGAGAATAGGGGCTGGAACAACCAGCCCGAAAAAGAATGAACAGAGTACGAGAAGGGGGCCAGGGGAAGCGCTAAGTAACAGAAACAAAGCTGCTACGAGACACTCAGTAACCCCTGCTAAGCAGCCGCAGATCAGAGATGCTGGGCTGAAGCTTGCTCTCACAGCCACTGCTCTCAATCCATTCTTTTGGGCTGGCCTTTCCCAGCCACCAGTCAATCTGAAGAAAGTGCTCGCCCATTGATTGATCTGGCCGCGCTTCCTCTCAATCGGTTACTAGAGGTTACTAGGACTAGAGGTTACTGAGCGTTTCCTGGCTGATGTCTTAGTCCAAGTCCTTCGCACTCCGGCTCCTTCTGACTTTGTCCCATTTTTTGGGCTGGCCTTTCCCAGCCACCAGTCAATAGTGCCGCGCTTTCTTTCCGGGCTGGCTTATTTCAGTTGACCTTAGCACTCCGGCTTCTTCAGACCTTGTGCATTCCTTTCGGCTGGCCTGTCCCAGCCACCAATTAATGTGGCCGCGCTTGCTTCTCAATTTGGACGCGCTGTTTCTCTCAGTGTCGCTGACCTGCGGCTGCTCACTTGGGGAACTATTCGTGTATTTGAAACAAACGAAGGCCAAATGGCTCAAGTACAAAGGCAAGCACAGATAAAGACCTACATAACCTACAGCAGATAAAGACCGCTCAGTAACCACGGGTCAAAACATAAAGGTCACTAATCGATGCCTGAATACTAGATGTCAGATACTAAACTCTTCTGCCACCAATTAGAGCTTGCTCAGCTTTCTAGTACAAGGCATTCGCCTGAGCACGCTGCAAACAGGCCGAAACTCGTCGCCGCAAGAACGACAGATAAGCAGCTGGCAAGCCCATCTCAGCCGGAAACACATCTGCACGACGTTGATATTGAACACCCGTGGCCAATCGAGTCGCTGTGTGCCATAGCGCTTCTCTGTGTTTTCTTCTTCTTCTCTTTTCTTCAGCTTGTGGCTCCCTCATGAACACCTGAATGCTATTTGGCTGGCCCTTTACAGCGTCTCACTTAATCTCAGCAGCCGCATTCTGTTGCCTGGCCTTTTCGAAGTGTGTGGCCATCCACAGCCATCGCTCTCTGATAGAAGACTCTTCCGGAGTAGAAGACTCTTTCTTTCTCTTTCAGTCTCCCTCTCCGAATGAGCGGAAGAAGGGCTCCCCTATGGAGGATGGATGCTGGAAAAAGCCAGCCCAAAAAAAGAATCAACTAAGGACGAGAAGGGGGCCAGGGGAAGCACTAAGAAAAACAAGCACAAAAAGAAAATAAGCAGCTACGAAGCACTCAGTAACCTCTGCTAAGCAGCCTCAAGTTAGAGAGACTGGGTTCCTGGAGCTGGTCCCCTGGCCAGAGCCAGAGCAGCAGCGAGGGCTCTGCCGGCACACAGGTGCAGCGCGCGGGCCACAGAAGAAAGTGCTCGCCCATTGAGAATAGGGGCTGGAAAAGCCAGCCCAAAAAAGAATGAACAGAGTACGAGAAGGGGGCCAGGGGAAGCGCTAAGAAAAACAAGCACACAGAGAACCAAAGCAGCTACGAATCACTCAGTAACCTCTGCTAAGCAGCCGCAGGTCGGAGATGCTAGGCTCGTGGAAGTGGGTCCCCTGGCCAGAGCCATAGACCTCTGCAGCGAGACTGCCAAGCGGCGCATGTGGTACACCTGCGCTAGCGACCCGGCTGCATGGAAGCAAGCGCGGCCACTTTAACTGGTGGCTGGGAGAGGCCAGCCCAAAGAAGAAAGGGCTCGCCCATTGAGGATAGGGGCTGGACAAGCCAGCCCAAAAAAGAATGAACAAAGAACGAGAAGGGGGCCAGAGGAAGCCAGAGGAAGCGCTAAGAAACCAAAGCACACAAAGAAAGAAAGCAGCTACAAATTACTCAGTAACCCCTGCTAAGCAGCCGCAAATCAGAGAGGCTAGGGTCCTGGAAGTGGGTCCCCTGGACAGAGCCAGAGGCAGCAGCGAGGGCTCTCCCGGCCCAGCCCAAAGGAATGCACAAGGTCTGAAGGAGATGGAAGTC
The DNA here is from genome assembly GCA_009602725.1 of Spirogloea muscicola. Classification (NCBI taxonomy): domain Eukaryota; kingdom Viridiplantae; phylum Streptophyta; class Zygnematophyceae; order Spirogloeales; family Spirogloeaceae; genus Spirogloea; species Spirogloea muscicola. The sequence continues at coordinate 167,346 of WELB01000037.1, forward strand.
CACCGGCTCCCCATGGAAGCGGGCGGACAATGACGTCACGTGAGAGCTGGTTGAGCAACATCAAGCCACCGAGCGCCCCTCGCCCCGTGCGTATCAATGGCGAGCGGGAAGAACTCGTCTTCCCGCGGGTGATCTGCATATCTGAGCTCCTTGACCCGAGCGGCGCAGGCTACCGCACACCCAGCCTTGGCGGCTCTTCTGGCACACGCCAGGGGGATCCCCTTAGCCCAATCCTGTTTGCGTTGGCACATTGCCGGGCTATTCGGCGCACCCAGAGCCAACACCCGTACCTCCTCTTCCCTTCCTACGCGGATGACACACATCATTGGACCTCCAGCTGAAGTCATGGCGGCTTACCCCTTGCTCGTTCGCGAATTGGACCTGATGGGCCTGCGGGTTTGCCCGTCCAAGAGCGTGGCCTGGTCCCCACGCGGTCTCCCTGCCAACCTTCAGCTCCCCCACGGCTGTCAGACCCCTCCCAATGGGCTGGCCATCCTCAAGGTCCCCTTCGGTACACCAGCTCACGTGGCGGTGGACTTGCGGGAACGCCTTCAAAAACACCTCGCCCCCCCTTCCCTTCCCCTCCTTGGGGACACGCAGCTGGCGTTGGCCATCCTCACCCGCTGCATCGGCCAACGGGCTTGCTATCTGCAACGGACAGTCGCCCCATTGGGCATGGTGGCGGAGCTCTACAAGGAATATGATGACTCCCTTCAGCAGTCCCTGGCAGCCCTACTACATACTTCATCTTTCCCCTCAGCTTCAGCTTCCCTCCAGGCCTCCCTCCCTACTCGCATGAGCGGCCTTGGCTGCCGGTCGTTGGAGCAGACGGCGCAAGCAGCCTTCCTGGGCTGCTGGCACCAGATCGCCTCCCTGCTCCCCATGCGCTTCCCTTGCCTCCACGACCCTGTACGCAATGGGGAGGAAGGCTCCTTCCCCTTCCAAGCGGATCTGAGGAGCATCCGCAACTCAGCCATCAGCTCTTTCCCCTCTCTCCAACCCCTACTCACGCCATTCTCCACCCTCGCCCAAGCTTCTGATAGAGGGGCACAATCCAGACTGGTTACGGCAGTGGAAGACGAACGCCGCAGAAGGTTGAGGAGGCTGCCAGAGATTCAGAAAATTCCGAGGAGCTTGGCAAGACTCACTTCTCTGGCCACACCTGGTGCCACTGACTGGATTACCTCTCCCCCCGTCGCCAACGCCTTCAGCATCAGCTCCGAGGCCTTTCGGACATCGCTTCAACTCTTCCTCGGCCTCCCACCTAATTGCCTGATTGGGGTGCGCCAGTGCGAGTGCGGCTTCCGTGCAGAGGGTGCTGTGCTCGCCACTCACATGCTGAGATGCCCCACTGGACCAGA
>WELB01000037.1:170676-186834 GCA_009602725.1 Spirogloea muscicola
GCGCGCGCCCGCTCGGCGGCGGCGCGCGCCACGGCGGGGTCTCCGGGCAAGATGGGCAGCTCCCGCCGCTTCGTCGAGGGCCGCCGCGGCCGCGGCCAGGTTCGAATCCCCCCCTCCTCGTTCCTCCAGCTTTTTTCTGCCCGCCTCGCCCTGGCAGGCCTCTCGGCGGCACTGGCACCGGCGGCCATGCCAGCATCTCCGTAGCAGCTCTTTTGCGCCGCGCGGCCTCGGGCGGGAGCTCTGGCTGCAGCCTCAGGGCCCCTCCTCAGCGAAGCTGATGCCCGCCGGCACAGCTCAGTCAGTCCTGCTCGCGTCGCCGAGGCATGGGTGGTTGCTGTTTACTCCCTCTCTTGAGGTCCCGGCGGCAGCGCTGGTGGAGCTGGCAAAGTAGTGGGCAATCAGCTTCTGAAGCTCCAGGTGTTGCCCTCGCAATTGGGTGCCAAATGAGGAGCGAGGGCGTTTCCGTGCAAGCAGGACAAGGTGGTGTGGGGGGTGCTGATTTTGGAGGAGTTTTGAGTGGTTGACACAGCGGCAGGGGAGCTGAGCCGGTGCTGCATGGCAGAATTTCATTGTCCATTGCGCAAGAGCTCCTGCAGAGGGGACTCTGTGTCCTGATGTGGCAAGCAGCAGCACAGTGAAGCTCCGACTTAATGGAGAAGGCTGGCGGCTGCGCTGGACTGACCGCAGTCACCTTGACAAGAGGCAAGAGAGACCTGACAGGTTCTAACGCCGGTCGCTCAGCGTCTTGTGGCGGTGCAGCAGTACTGCGTGAAGCAGTCTCTGTGCGAGGCGGTGGTGAAGCAGGTCGTGGAGCGCTGCCGCGCCGCCGGCCTCAGCGAGCAGGTCGTGGAGGATGTCCAGAAGCACTTTGCTCGCCTTCCTGCCAGGTGTGCGCTCACACACAGCAACACCACTTTGGAAACCTTCTTGTTGATGGTCGCATGCTACTCCCATGATTTGGCAAGACCTGTAAATGCCCCGGTTGCAACTGGTAACACGCTGTGGCTGTTGAGCATGGGTAATCATGTTGATGATCAAATGGTGGCCACGTTCCGAGAACATGGCCAGAGCAGTGCCATGGGCGAGCGTGTTCAATAATGGCAGGACTTCGAGGACTGGGCAATGACACAGATTGCTAGCAGCCGACTGGTGGAACCCTTGTTGTACTAGACGCACTCGATGCAATCGGCGGACAAGGCCAAGGCTATTAGGAGTTTATCATGGGTTCTGTCATGGACTTAGCCAGAGCGCCGGCTGTTCCATGTGCCCCGCAGATACGCGCTGAACATCGACCCGCAGCGGTATGAGGACGTGCTGCAGCACATGCGCCTCATGGCGGAGGCGCGGGAGGCCCAGAACGTGGCCGCCCATAGCCATGGCGGTACGGAAGACGAGGCTTACGTGCTGCCCTGCGTCCACGTTCGGCGGGTGGCCCTCGTTGTACCTGCCATTGGCTCCGGGACGAGCCCGCGGACTGGATGGCCCATCCGGACAGCAGAGCTGGATGATGACGGCGATCTGAGCATGGGGAGCGTGAGCAGCCGTCTGGGGAGCGCCGACGCTAGCCGCGGCGGCGGCAGCGGCATCCGGCAGGGCATCCCCATCCCGGGCCTGCCCAGGCCTGCCTTTGGGTCCGGCACCAACCTGTCTGCCATGGGCGCAAGCAGCGGCAGCCCGCGCGTCGGCTCGCTGCCGCGCTCGTACCCGCGGTCCTCCTCCTATGGCCGCCTCACGCCGCTGCAGTCCAGGAAGACGCCGCCTGGCCTGCGCGACATGTCGCCGGGCCGGCCGCGGCTTCCTCGGCCGGCATTTGGCGGCTCGTACACCAACCTTGCCGAGATGGGCGAGGACGACGCGCCGCGCACAAGCCACTGGGAGATCACGGTTGCCACCGCTGACATCCACGGCCTCCTCAAGTATCTCACCTCCGTCTTGAGCAACTCGTCGCTTGAGCTTGATATCAAGGTAACGCCAAGCCAAAGCTCTGTTGAACCTTCTTACCATCACAATTGTGCAGTCTATCTGCATGCCCTGCCAATTCCATCTTCTTCGTTACATCTGGCATGCCTGATGACAGTCCATCGGGGTTGTGGTATCTCAGCTTCACTTACTGCATGAAAGAGGAGAGTGAGGATCTCTCAGTTGCTATGTTCATGATGTCTGCAATGAGATGGTTCACCAATTTTTTCTTTGGATATCAATATGCAGGAAGCCCATGTATTTAGCTCCACAGATAGCATGGCTCTGGAGGTGTTTGTAGTGGAAGGTTGGAGCGGCGATGATGTGAGTGCTTGTTTGAGCATCACAAGTTGCTTCAATGCCTTGCTTAGTTGATGTAAGCTCATCAAGGTGCATGAATTGAATTTTATGGGCATCATAAGACTCTTCCTTTCAAGATCCACATGTATACAGTTCCAAAGGGGCTTTGCTTGGCACGTATTGTCTGTGACCTGCATACTGACAGTAAGCTCCTTTTTTCCAAGCAGCCTGAAGAGCTTCAACAAGCAGTGCTCGCGGCGGTAGTGGACAAGCTTCATGGCAAGGACTTTGGGGCACCTTTTCAGCTGTCCGAGGAATTTCAGATGCAGAGCCTGCGAGCAGCTGCTGAGGCCATTCAGTATGAGGATTGGGCTGTCAACTTTCAGGATGTAAGTGACCTCCTTGAAGGGCCTTGACTTACTGCTGCAACTTTCCTAGTGTGCCAGTCTTCCTGTGCTCAGTCATTCCATACGTGTGATGCTCAAGTGACTCACTAAGCTTGCTGCTGCGTGTGTTGAGCTTTTACTAATACAGGGTGTCCCCCTGATTATAGTTGCAGCTGGAGCTGGGCAGCCGACTTGGGGGTGGATCTTCTGGGCGCCTGTATCGAGCAAAGTACCGGGGCCAGGATGTGGCTGTCAAGGTCATCATGCTCGCGGATGGCTCCCTAGAAGGAATCTCCGGCTCTCTGCGGCCTGCTCCAGGCTCGGAGCTTCTGCAGATGTTCAAGCAGGAAGTGGCAATAATGAGGTAATTGATGTCTGCTAATTGTTGAGGTCTAGGCATCTAGGTGCATATGGGAGTCGCGTTGTTGCACACTCAAGAGCCTTGGTAAAGCTGGCAGCTTGTTGGGCTCGGTGGCGGTGCGCTCAATGTCTGCTTGCTCAGGCCTTGGTGCTGATGTTGGGTGAGTGCTCTATGCTGATGGGCCAGGATTGTTCGTCACAAGAACCTCATCCAGTTCATCGGAGCCTGCCTATGCTGGCCTCGCCTGTGCATCGTGACCGAGCTCATGGCGGGCGGCAGGTGGTTGTCCATGACTTGGCTTGCTAATCACAGTTACACATATGTTGCTTGGCTAACTTATATGATCTAGGCATAACACTTAAGTAGAAAGATATAGTCCTTCTGCTGCTGTCTAATCACAGTTGAACAGATGATGCTTGGCTAACTTATATAATCTAGGCATTACACTTAAAGTAGCAAGATATAGTCCTTCTGCTGCTGTATCCGCTGAGGCTGTCTATCGCTGCAGTTACATGAGGGTGGTCTGACAGTGGCATTTGTTGGGCAGTGTGAGGGACATGATGCAGAACAAAGGAGGGGGCCTTGAGCCGCTCGCCGCCCTCAAGGTGCTGAGGGACGCTGCAAGGGGCATGGATTTCCTACACAGGTCTGTGCTGCTGATGCCCTCCCACTAGTGCAAGTCCTCTGTAGTTCAGCACGCAGTTGTGTGTGAGAAACTATGCTAATACCTCGGATCTCTGGGAATAAGGAGCTTAGCCCAGGATGCCATTTGCTTGAGACCTTTGAGGCCCTGTGGCTAGCGTGCCGAGCAGCTTCCCTTGCTTCGTGTGCGCTACTGAGGACCCTCTCTGTAACCAAAATTACAAAGAGGACCAGTATGACTGATGGGACTAGGATTTGCTCTCATGGACCTTGTGGTGGCCCTCTTGCAGACGAGGAGTTGTCCACCGAGATCTCAAGGCAGCTAATCTCTTGATTGATGAGCATGATGTAAGTCCTCCTTGACTGCTAGTATTCTCTTTGCCATCATATCTGCTGCTCATAATGAGAGGCAAACATGTGTTACTCTGTTACCCCGGCAGTTGGCAGTGCTATTTGGGCGTAGTAGTGGTCCTGCACAGATTATTAAAAGTAAGAGTGCCTCAGTTTGTATATGTCAGGGTGTATGCTGTGTGTTCAAGCACATCTCGATTGACATATGTCACTCACTGTGTATCAATCTGACCTGTGGACTTGCCAAACGTGATGCAGGTAGTCAAGGTTTGTGACTTTGGTGTGGCACGGATGAAGCCCGGCGGCGGGCCCGGTGAGGCGGCAGGCGAAGCATCCGAGATGACGGCTGAGACGGGCACATACCGTTGGATGGCCCCTGAGGTGAGGCTTGCGTTGTACGACATCTGTGCATCAGCCTAGCGCTGGTCCAGCTTCCAGACAAGTCAAGCTTCTGTAAGAATTTGTGCTTGACCTTGCCATTTGCTATTAGCTTCTTCATGCTGTTTGGCGGGTATGGCTGTTTACATGTCATACAGGTAAAGAATCCCCACAAGGGTGCCTCACACCACTGCTTTGCTTCATTCTTAGGTGCTGGAGCACTGCCCGTACGATCACAGAGTGGATGTGTACTCCTTTGGCATCATGATCTGGGAGATCCTGACAGGGGACATTCCATACGCGGGCCTCACGCCTCTGCAAGCGGCTATCGGGGTCGTTCAAAGGTGTGATGGCAGTGTGGCAAGGGAGTGGAAACAATCAACTAGCTGTTATGCTCATGCGCAGCCAGGTGCTAGCAGATGCTAGCAGCTAAGTGAATCTCAACAGTAGCAGCCATTGAATGCTCACCAAGTTACTTGACCTTGCAGACAACTGCGTCCCGTCATGCCGCCAACTGCCCCACCCAAGCTGAAGGAGCTTGCTGAGCGGTGCTGGAGTACAAATTCTGCTGATAGGCCCGAGTTTGACGAGGTACGCGTCAGTGGTAATTGACCTCCTTTCCTGTCGATGGCAGCCATCTTGCTGCATAAGATCAAAGAGCAAGTGTATTACAATGCCGTTGGCTGCATCGATAGATCGTCACTGTCTTGTGTGGAGTCATGCTCGCTGCCGAGCTCTGCATTGACGACATTGTGTTGTCTGAGGCCGACGGTTGAGATGCTAACCTGCAGTTGTTTGGGGTTGTTAGTATCGTGATGGACGACTGCCGTCATTCTCAAGTGTGCAGATCTTGGCCATTTTGGAGGACTGCATGAAGCCGGCAGTGATGTGGAAGAAGGGCCTGTTCGGAGTGAAGAAGAAGACCTTGCCCAACCTGTAAATGCACCGCAAGCACCATGAGAGCCCTTGTACAATTTCTCCAGCCTCGGCCGCGACGGCAATCACTTTCGGATGCGCCCTGCGTGGATCCTGTACATTCTGCCTACAACCCGGATCGGCCCAAGCAGGGGCTGTGCCCGAGCTCTTGCTGGTGCTCGCAGGATTGCCTGCAGCAAGATGCCGCGTCATCCAGACCTATATCTCTAACTATTCCACTGGTGGCGCTGCGATCAGAGCTATGGCGTCCACTGCTCCCCACATCGTTTCCTCCAGACGCGCTTTCAGGACGTATGGCTGCAGTGCTTACATCTGAAAAGCTTCATCCTGGGGGACGTCAGGCCCTGGCTTATGCCTGTCATTTTGAGCTTTTTTCCAACTTCGCCCCTACGACAGAATTACTCTGTGCTACATGTGGCTGCCAAGCAGAGCGGCATCAGATGAAGCTTAGCACGTGAGTGTTGTGCTTTCTTACAATTTTGATAGCTCCCTGCTCCAGCATTTCCTCGGGGAAATCTTAGTGCATTTCCGGAAAGCAAGTTTTGACCGCCCAACGTGAGAGCCCTCCAAGCCTCGTCGCGAGTCTGGTTGGCGTTGTTGGATGAGATGTCAGATATTAGTGCCACACATTCTTTGGGACTCATAAATTGGGACTCACACAGCGCCCAGTTGAGCGCACACTCTAGAAAACAATAAGAAAGCAGACTGGATAATAAGGTGATGGTGATTGTTCAACTATGGATCTTTTGACTTGTCGTGATGCTGATTGTGGTTTGGATTGGGAATCTTGGCACGACTACTCCTAGTGAGTTTGATGTTTGCCATTGATGATGTCCACAGCTCTCCAGTCACAAGAGCAGGACAGAGGCAGGGCCTTAAAGTATGTGTCACTCGGTGCTCAAATGAAGTACTTCAGGTCTCAGTCTTGATGCCTCCGCTCTTAAGCCCGATAAGACTGGACAAGCCTGCATCACGAAGCCATGCAAGTCTCCACAAAGCTGGAAAGAGAGAAGGCGGGCAGTGCGCATAAAATAAGAGGGTGGCCAATCTAAGCGAGTACACTGTACAGGCAAAAGCTAGTAATGAGTTTGGGGCTTCATGAGAACGGTCGCCTCGCCTAGAAGTGGAGGCAGCAGTCCAGGCGCGGCAGACCCTTGCGTTACAGCCCTCTGTTTATTCTGACTTGCACTTACTGACGAGAGGTTATTGAGAGCCCACTTTACTGACGTCTTGGAGACTAGTATCCTGCTTATTGCGCCATCCGGCCCTTTCAGACCGTTCAATTCCTCTGGGCTCGCCTCTCACAGCTATTGCCGTCATTTTCGAAGAGCTGATTTCCTTCCTCAGAGCCACGTTCTTGCGAGCGTCTTCGGTGCGCCAGAGCGAGCGACGCGGGCGGCTCGAGAGGCGCTAACACAACACAGCTATGCAAGTGACCACTGCGAACGGGAGGCCAGTGGCTCCTTTGACGGCATCCGCCGCTTAGAAAGCCCATCAAGAAGCCCCAATCGACGAGACGCTGCCGGACGGCTGGGCTGGGCGCCCGCGGCCGCGCCGCCCGATGGCGCGCCATCCGGCGGCCAAGGGGAGTCGCACGGCACCCTGTCGCAAGCGTGCGACGGCATCGCCCGACCTGCGCGTCGCCCAACTTGGCTGGCCTCGTCTCTTGGCCCCTCCCAAACCCTAACCCCCCGGGCCCGGCGGCGGCGGCGGCGGCGGCGGCGGCGGCGCCGATGGNCGTCGTCGCAGCCCAGCGCCGGCGCCCGGCGGCGAGCTCCCGGCTGCCGCTCGCGGCGCCACGGGCTCTGAAGCTGGCGCTTGGCCCCGCAGGACGAGGAGGCGGCGGCAACTCAGTACGTGTATGGCACGGCCGGCGCCTCCGTCGCGTATCGGCAGGCGGCGCCGGCGTCGTCGGCGGCCGCTGCGCCGGTTGGCGGCGCGTACGGCCAGAAGACGGCCGCGAGCTACGGGCAGCAGCAGTACGCCCAGACGGCGTACGATCTCCAGGTGCCGCCGCGTAGCCATCGGCGTTGCTGGTCAGCTCAGCTTCCAGGCTGCTGTTGATCGTGCATGGTCTCAGCACCACGGTCTCATGTCCTTGCTGCCGCGTCCATGGCAGGCTGCCGTCGCGGCACAGCAGCACCAGCAGCAGCAGCAGCAGGTGGTCTACGGCGGAGGCATCAGTGATGCAGCTTATGGAGGCGTCAGTGCGGCAGCCGCGCAGCAGCCAGCAGCGGCCTGGCAGTCTGCTGCTGGGGGCCACACGGGCACGCAGGCCAAGGCCCAGTACAGCGGAGCCTATGGTGCTTACGGCACCGCGCAGCAGGCCGGCCAACAACAGGTCTGGACATTTGACACCACACCTTCTGGTACATCCTCAGCTTCGTGACTGCCGTGTAGACTTGAGCAAGGCATGCTGGCTTACCTATCTGCAGCTTCGATCTGACGACTGGTTCTGTAGCCGTGCTTCCCAAGCAGAGTCAAGGTTATGCCAACTATGCAGCCCAGCCAGCGGTTGCGCAGACAGCGCGCACGGGATATGGGCAGGCACCCAGCTCTGATGTAAGTACTAATCTGAGAGCTGGAGTACATAAACCGAACTTCTCCTCTGCTGCACAGCTGTTGCCGCTTCTTGGCTCTTGAAGGCAGGTCTTCAACCGGCACCTTCATCTGGGGTGGTGCTTCTCAGTCTGTCGCTGTGCACATGCTTTGGCAGGTATTGAGCGCAGCCGCACGGACTGCCAGGTCCCCCGAGTATGCATCGGCGGCTGGCGCAGCTGCCTATGGGCAGGGCTCTGCGCAGGCTGCGCTCACTGGCTACAGCTCATCGGCTGCCGGCTACAACGCCGACATGCCCAAGTACCAGAAGACCGCCGCCGACTACAACTCTGTCAAGGCTGCACCATACGGCTCAGTCACCCCGCCGCCCCAGTATGCTGCCAGATTGTCTGCAGAGCCCGCCTATGGTTCTGCGTATGGGAGTACAGCCAGTGACTTCAGGACGCAGCCTCCACAGGCTAGCGATTATGCATCTTATGGGCCATCAAAAGACGTGCGCCTTGGTGCGGCCAGGCAGTACCAGGACGGTCAGGCTGCAGCCGCAGCGGTGGCAAGAGCAGTAAGCACCTCTGCACATTCTCAAAGGGTCAGCTGCATGATTCAGCCCTGCATGACTCAGCCTGTCCTTGATGACTAACGGCACTGGATGATGGCTTCATAACGAGTACAGCCCTTGTACTCGTCATGGAGCCGCTTGAGTCAGGAATTGCATGTCACTCAGCATCTTATCACTTGTGTCTGCCTGCCTAGAACTCATTCTATATATATGTCGTGTACCCCTGTGCACACTGGTGGACTCTGGTGGACGTGTTTGACCAGGAGCAGCAAGATCATCTGGTGAGTATGTATCTGTACAGAGGAGCCGAGTTCGCTGTTGCAGGATTGTGGATGGCTAATGGAAATAGGCTTCTGGTATGTTCTCCTCGCAGCTGTCTTATGCAGGGTGTGTCTTTTTATATTTATTTGCAGGTACAACAATATGCCAGACAGCAGCAGCAGGCACTGCAGCAGGTGCAGACCCTGGCACAGGTGGCACAGGCAGCGGCAGCACAGGGGAGAGCAGCTGTGGTTGACTCAGGCCCCAGGTAACGACCCTTGCAGCAACATGTATCGTCTGGTACCTGGAGGACTTTGATGTTCTTACAACAACGAGAAAAGCTGTTGATCTTCAAGTCTTTGTTGTCCTTTGAAGCCAGTATATGGGACGTCATACTGTGACCTGGAGTGCCTGAAGCAGGGGGCAGCTTTCCGGCGCATACGGTGGGGGCATGAACTCCAAGCCCGACGTTGGCCTGGGGAGGAGCTCTACATCAGCTGTAGCTTACGGCGGCGGCTATGGAAGAGGCGGAACGAGCGTCGCGCCCGGCTTTGGGGGGGCCAGGGGCAGTGCAGACAGCTTGGCTGGCCAGGGCGGTAGCTTCGGAGCGACTTCGCCACAGAGCGCGCAGTATGCGGCTGCTCTGCCTCGTCAGGCTGCAGCTTCTGGGTTCTCGGCGCAACAGCCGGCCTTTGCGCCTGGCCCTGGGGCGCATGCTGCTGGCAGCTACCAAGCTCAGCACGGCACTGGCTTCAGCCAGCCCGGCCGAGGTGCTACTGCGTAACATATTCCACATCTGTCAGTGTCAGTGCACAGTCTGACAGCTGCAGCTGTAAAGGACAAACTCTACTGCTGTGCTTGTCGTGCAGCATGTGGGTCTAGCTCTTGTGTCGCTTGTTGACCTATATACACTACCTCTGCAGGTGGTTTTGGAGGTGGCCGTGGAATGGGGGGTGGCGGGCCTCCAGGCAGGGCCATTGGAGGCGAGTTTCCGTTTGCTGGCCACCAGCGCGAGACTGGCTTCAGCAGGGCCCCGGTAGCAGGACCTTCAGGTCGGTATGACTTTGAGCGGCGGGAGAGGCGGTTTGATGGCGAAAGAGAACGAGAGAAGTACGACGACCGGCGGCCAGTGCGAGATAGAGACCGAGACCGAGACCGGCGGGTCGATGACGATCGCAAGCGTGAGTCAAGCAGGCGCGAGGAAAGGGATGACCGGCTCTCCAGGCACAAGTAAGTGGCACTCTGCGTGCAGGGTACTGTACTCCTCAAGAGTGCAGCTCATTCTGCAAAGAATTCATTAAAGTGGTTGTTAGATCATATCTGCAGAGGTAGTGCAGGGATGCAAGCAACTGTAGCTGCTGGTGGTGGTATCCTCAGCGTACCTTCAACACTGTCAGCTCTTGGCTGTGATTGCTGCTTTGAGGGAGCCAGATGTGATTGTTCTGCACATATGTGCTGATGGTCCCCTTTATGGACACTTCTGCAGGCATGCCTCTCCAGCCAAGGATGTCCGGAAGTCGTATGTCTGTAAGGTGTGCTTGACTGTCTGCTGACACTCAGATCACACTTGGGTTTGAGGGGTTTGAGGAATATACTTTGTCATATCAGATCGAGTTGTTGTAATCACATCAGATCATGTCCTTGGCACAAAATGGCTCTGTAGTTTGATGCTTGACTGTATGCTTAGCTGCCACTTGACGTGTGTCACGGTCTAGGATTGCACTCTTCAGGAGCTCTCAGCCCATCATGTCAGAAAGCCGTAAGCTGTAGTACTCATTGCCTGAGTTGGCTGAGGGTGCTCAGGTGGACCCTTTCTCGTTTGTTGAGGCTGAACGGGACTTCCAATCTATCACTCGCCGCTATACACGCCTGCACATGATGCCCGAATTCTCAAGAGTGAGTAAGCCTTCACTTCTCCTGCAATTATGAATTTTTTTTGACCTGGTGCGCTGCAACAGGCTCTTTTGAGCTCAAACACCAATCTCAAGCTCACCATAAGTCTGATGTCGAACTGACTGTGGTTTGAACAGCTGGTCGCGTGCTGGGTAGCCAACAAGGACATGATCTCCATTTCGAATCCTATCAGGTCCGTCCATCTTTCAAACCCTGGTCTAGAGCTAAGCTTTACTTACCCGTACACTCTGGTTCTTAGTTTTGGATTGTGGAGGAGCATCTCCAGAATGTTGCAGTGAAGCCCCGTTTTAATCGCCAGCTCAAGCATTCACACGACACAGTCAACCCCGTTGGCTTCATTGGGAAGGATGTTCGGCAGTCCAGTCAGCTGCGACGCCCTTCAGCTCGGTTCGCCAGCAGCGCGTAGCTTGTTGGGTTTGTGCGCGATGGATTTGATCTACGTGGCTTCCACGGCAAGAGGGAATGACGGAGCCACTTCGTCCGTTTTCCTCCACTTCTGGACAGCTTTGAGCACGACATTGTAGACATAGAGGACGAGACTGCTGCGATGGAGACTTCTGCAAAGCCAACACCAAGCCCGAGGACAGTTGGGAAAAGCTCTGTCTATAATGTCAAGGTAAAGCGGCTTGGCAGTGTTCCAGTGTGGGACAGTAGGTGGCAAAGGGTGGTGTCCTACTCGTTCTGCAGCCTTGCAGCATTGTCGACACCGGCCATCGACACCATGTCTTCCTTGGCTTAAAGCACAATCAAGGGGGTCCTCCTGCTGCGTTGACATCGCTAAGCACTTCCAAGCGATCTGTCTCCCTTCCGATGGCTGTCTTATCCTTTCAAAGGAGAAAGTCAGGCCCTAACAATGACATCTTCTGGCGAGATTCTTGGCAAAGAACACCTCAGGCTGACCAAGTGGCAAGTGCTGTGCCACGTGGAATGGTCAGAGATGACAGAATCAGATCAGGAGCCTCTAAATATACTCCAAATTCTACATCTTTCTTTCTTGCTCTGTATTTACTCCGTTTTTATTTACGTGCAGGTCATGTTGATGACTGGAGCTGACAGAGCTGCTCTGGAGGAGTTGCTGGTGGAGGCCAAGACACTGAATGATGGCAAGCCCATGCACCTGCATAATCTGGTGAAATTCGTGACAGTGCGCAAGGATCGCAATGCAATAATGCCAGTTGGAGGCTCATGGGATGCTGATCTTGATGGCGGGGACCCTTCTACTGACGAAGCACTTATCCGGACTGCTATTAGGTATGTTGTTCTTGTATGGCTAGCATGTGACTGGCATGACCACAAAGATCATTACACAATGCAGCTCCTCTGTAGCCCCGAGAATGTGGCTACTTACTGTACAGAGTTGGTTCGTTGTTGGGCTTCAATGACAGTAGTGTTGAGCGCGTGACATGCAAGGTGATGTTACTGTGGCAGATGTACAAAAGAGTTGGTGCATCTGGATCTCAGCGGCTGCAGACAGTGGACTCGCTTCATAGAGGTCTGTCACTGAGCTTGCATAGAAGTCAGTCAGAGGGCCACGCTCCATAGAGGTCAGTCATTAGGCCAAGGCAACATGTGCAGTTATAGCATGCATCCGTTTTTTCATTTGTGCATACCGTCTCCCTGAAGTGACATGCACCAGATGTTGCTGCCTGTATTTTGGGTCCTTCAATAGCCGCAACAAGTCAAAATTATGTTGCTATGATAGCACCTTCCCTGAGCATGCGCCTCTGACATGCAGGTCCATTATGAGAGGTCTGCCGGCGATAACTTGGCCAGCCATCATGAGGTCACCATTTTCTTCCTTCCGTCCATTCACGACATTGTTCCATCGTTGGAGGAGTGGAAGTCCGTTTGGAAGTCACATCAGCAGCAAGTTAAGAAATCAAAGGAAAATGCCACTTTGGACAAAAGCAAACCTGCTAGCGACAAAGCAGGGCAGCAAGAGAAGATGAACATGCCCAAGGAGGAAGAGGAGAAGAAAGACATGCCTAAGGAAGAAGAGGAGGTAACTAGTCACCTTCAAGGCTGAAGCCAGACTTGGGTTGTGAGTCAAGTCTGTCTAATGCCGGGAGAGGACTAATGGGCTTGCAGGTTGCATACAGATGCGCTGAGCAATGTACTGAGCATTCTTAATGTTGTGCTTTGCCAAGCATCCCATCTGCATGGACTGGTAAGGTCTTTCGACCTTTGGTAACACGCTGTAAGGTGTCTGTGTGTATCAGAAAGTGGAGGAGGGCAGCATCGAGCAGCCGCACCAGGCACCAGCGGCAGAGGTTGCACCACAAGGTACCGTGGCATTGCTGTGCTTCATGCATGTCGTGGGTCCTGATTGATGATAAGGGTTATGCCAGGAGTGTGATATGAGGCTGATACTGAGATTGCTGGTACAGGTGGCCAGGAGATGCAGGATACTGCAGAGCTTCAGCCAGCAAGTGATGTTCTACTAGGCGAGGAGGCAGGTAACAGAGCTGGAGACGAAGCTACAACTGATGGACAGCAGGAGGAGGTCAAGCTTGAAGGAGATGATGAGACCAGCAAAGGTCAGCCCATGGAGGAATTGAAGGACGTGGAGATTGCGCCATCTGAGGAGCAAGTGCATGCTGAGTCGACTGTAGAAGCACCGCAGGAGTCAGGACTGAAGCCGATGGAGGTCGACGTGCAAAAAGAGGAGGCCTCGGCAGTGCTGAAGGAGACAGACCCCATGGAGGAGGTGAAAGAGGAGCCAAAGAAGGATAACATTGCTTCAGAGCATGTGAAGGAGGAAAGCAAAGAAGAGCCAAGCAAGGAGCCAGAAGTAGGCGAGATGGAGGCTGGCATGGACCAGCCTGCATTGCTGCTTATCACGGAGCGTAGCAAGCAAGCCAAGGTGAGGGACAAAGCAAATAATAGGTAGTTACCAATGGGCTCGTTCCTCATGCCAATATGGTACCATCTCAAGACGCTAGCCCAAAGATACAGGGCGTCCTGGTTGTGGGTCAAGTTTGTGAGACTTTATTGCTTGAGTGCAGTGGAAGTCGGTGAGTATCTCACTGGATGGGCTTCTGGACTATGACGAGGAGGACAAGGAAGAGTGCACCTTTGAGGTAGGTCATTCTGACTGTTTTGCAAAATCATCAAAGTCATCATCATCAGTTTTTGCACAGTCAATATTATTCTGGGCCTTCGTCATGCATGTAGGTGGGCCTTGACCTGAATGAAGTCTGCTGGCACTTCTACAGCTGTCTCTCTTTGCTGAGAGCTTCAAGGAGATGCTCCAGTGTCGCTACGGCTGTCAGATACTGGGCGCACTGGAGGTCCAATCTCTGCTTCCACCTTCTATGCACAACAATGAAGCATAGCTGGCGGCATAGGCTTGTCGCTCAGATTACCGCATGTATATAGAGGCATCCAAGCATACTGGCTGAGCAACCTCCTTGTCTCTCAGGCATTGTGGGTGCAGAGCTACGGGCGCAAGAAGGAGGAGAAGAAGCGGGCACGCTCGGAGGGCGAGAAGAAGGACAATGGCAAAGAGGAGCCAGCCGTCAAGAAACAGGAGGTCGAGAAAGAGGCAGAGAAGGAGGTCAAGAAGGAGGAGCCAGCGGAACAAACGGATGAGCCTTTGCAGAAGGAGGGCAATGATGTTGCTGACAACGGGGAAACATCCACCGGCAACCCACCACCTGCCACAGAGAACGGGGATGCTGGTCAGCACACCACTGATGAAGCTGAGGTGCCTGAGCACAAGGTGACTGCAGAAGAAGGTGGGGTAGAGGAGAGTGCTGCCCACACCGGGGAGGAGCCCCCCAAGCAAGAGCAGGGCCAGGCTGAGCCACAAACGCCACTGCAGGACATGGTTAAGGAGGTGAAGCAGGAGTCTGAAGCAGCGGCAAAGCCAAATGACGTTTCTGTGCGTGAAGACGAGGATTACCAATCTGAGATAGAGGATGCGAGGGAGGTGAGCAACAAGCCATCAGAATGTGGCAGGAACTAGTCAGCAAATTCAGAGATCTCTGCCTCCTGCCTCCACCGCTGATTGGAATTGTAGCATCCTCATCGGTGTTGTATAATCTTCGTGTGCAGGCCTTTCGGTACTTTGATCGCAATCGAACTGACACCTTGAAGGCAAGGCACTGTCTTCCTGTCCTTACTTTTGTGTAGCCAAGGGAATCAAGATGTAGTTCACTTGCCTGCAGTAGATCGTCACAAGCTTTTGTCATCAGTGCAAGCTTGCATGAGGTCCCTCACAGAGGATCCCTTCAGAAATAGTTATATATTGACACTCCTTGCATCATTGTTGCTTGTTTGCATGTAGGCTGAGGATGCCCGATGCATCTTGCACAACTTAGGCAAGTACCTCACAAGCAAAGCTGTGAAGGTGAGTCACAGTAGTGCCAGATTTGTCATGGGAAGCATGTCACTGATACCACGCCATGCAGGCCCCAACGTTAGGAGGCAACAGAAATTAGTTGCCCTTGTGGGATGCTCACAAGCTCAGTAACATGCTGACCATTTCTAGGACCTGGTGGCCTGCGCTACATCTGAGACTGCTGGGAAGTCAAGAGCAGAAGCCATCCTCTACCAGAACATTGGGAAGAAACAGCCAGGTGGAGAGTCTAAGTAGGTGGAGAGTTGAAGTAAGGGATCTGTGTCGAAACCTTTTTGGTAGGCCAAACCTTGAGTGGGTCTCATCGAAGAGGTGCAGAGCTACTCCGAGTGGTGTCGTCGTTAAAAGTGGTGCAGCTTTTGCCATCCCACTTTCAGAAGTGGTCTAGTTGCTGACACTAACCTCTGCCAACCTCTGTGGCAGCATAGTGCTGCACGCTCACTCTTGATAATCTGATTGCACACCTCGCGATTTTGATTACCTGATCACATTCGCTGGGCAAAGTTTCTAGCTTGACCTTCTTTGACCCAGAATACATACACAATGTTGAGCTTTTTAAACACTTCCCAGCACCACATTGAGGATGCATGTGGGTGTCGAGACTCAATGACCCCTTTCTGCCGATGACGTCGGTACTTCGAGAACGCCACCTGAGTTGTTGACATGGCTCTGGGGGGGGAAAGTCTGAGAGGGCCAACCGGGTTAAAACAACACAGCTATGCAAGTGAACACAGCTTCAGGAACAAGCACTGCGGCTGGGGGAGGGTTTCTGGCGCCTACTCGAAAGCGACACTTGTTGCAGCTGCTTCGGACCCCGTTTTGCAGAGCAAAGCCCGAGGCTTTGCAGAGCTTGGGGACAAGCACTGCGGCTGGAGAGAGAAGGCGCGCGGTGCGCATGAAATGAAAGGAGACAAGGCGCGCAGTGCGTATGAATTTGAAAAGGAGGCCATTCAAGCCTTACAAAAGTCTTGGTAACGGGGCAATGAGCTGGCCAAGGGGGATACTCATATCCTCGAGTGAGCACTTACATAGTCGACGAGCTAAGCTGAGGAGCCAGACTACCACCACGGAAGCCAGTAGCCTGGTCCTAATGCACACCCAGCACAGAAGGGAGGCCAAGCCATTGCTCAGGCGAAAACAAGTGCAGGAAAAGTGAGGCTACATGGACGAAGCCCTATGCTAATGGGGGGGGGGG
>WELB01000037.1:191481-218455 GCA_009602725.1 Spirogloea muscicola
GGCGGCGCCGAGAGCCCGGCCGGGCCTCCCCGCCCTGACCCGCGCCCCGCGGCGGCGGCGGCGGCGCAGTGGAGGAGTTCCGGCGCGGGCAGCGGTACGCCAACTGGAAGACCAACGAGGCCAACACCGAGGAGGGCCAGGGCGGCCAGGTTCGACTCCCGCCGCCACCGCCGCCTCCGGCCGACGCTTTTTTACGTGTAGGATTATCGAAGAGAGATGACGTTGCCTCCGCCATTGCCATTGCGGCGCAGCTGCTGTCGTCGGCGCCCTTCTTCGACGAGGCTTGGGGCGAGGGCCTCTTCACGCACACCCTCTACCGCCTCGGCGACCGCCTCCCGGACTGGGTCCGCCAGCCCGCCCTCCTGAGCGCTTCAGCCCGCCCGCCAGCTCGTACATAGCTGTGAAAAGAAGATGGAGTCGAAAAGCACAGAGCGAACTTTTGCAGAGGCTTCAAAGCCGAGGGAAATGTTGTATGTGACTTGCCGAGCCCAATGCCACGGCGGGACCTCGTGTCAGTGCCGCTTCTCTCATCCTTGAGGATCGAACCCAAGTCTTAAGCTGTGAACTTCGCTGACGTCCCTGACGGTGGTGGTGGGCACAGGTGACGCGCCTGGTGCCGGCCAACGCGATGGTGGTGGACGAGAAGAGCTGGGTGACGTACCCGCACATGCGCTCTGTGCTCACCATCCCCTTCTTCTCCAAGGTGTGCGCTCTGAGGCCATTGAGGCCGCCTCCTGGAGGTTGGACGGCCAGCCTGAGCCAGTTGTCCACTCTCGTGGAGCCTTCGGGCGATGGCCGGTCCGCTCTTACGCCCGACTGACCTTGCCGGTGTGCGTGCTGCAGCTGCGATACGAGATCACCACGATCTGCCTCGACGACGACGGGTCGTCGGAGAATGTTCACAAGCTCCCGCCCGCCGAGCTGGAGCGGCGCAAGGTTGACCGCTTCGACATCGCGAGCGACAAGGTGGCTAATGGCATCTGTATAAGTCTGATTGGTTGCGTCCCGTCCGCCTCGCATGTGAATTTGTGGGTGCAAGTCCTCCATTGTGCAATTGAGTTATGTAGCCTCATACACACATCATTACAGAAGAACCTCGCAGGAAAGAACTGGTTCCTGCGCTCCTGTCCGTATTTGTTTTGGGCACGTCTAGAATGCTCGGAGCTACGGCACAGCAGTTCTCCGACAAGCATGCCCCTCATCATCTCTCTTGTAGCAAGGATTCCGCTTTCCGTTGGTCTTAGACTTATTCAGTGTAGGGAGGCATAGTTGCAGACTCTGATGACCAAGATGCTTGGCTGGTGATGAAGAAGCGGTTGTCAGAGGTGTGACTCGCCATTGAAGGCAAATTGCTGACCCAGGTTGCGCGGCCAGACTACGTGCGGGCACTTGATCCGGCACTCTTCCACTCTCAGAAGACAGGGTAGGTGAGCTGCACCTTTCATATGCTTGCCAGCCCACACTAAGCTAAGCACAAGCAGTAGCTAAGTGGTGAGTATGTGATGCTGCATAATTGTGGACAGCAAGCGATCTTTGTTGAGGGTCAATTTGATGCTAATTGTGCTTCTACCGCAGCCACACAGCTATCTGATGCTGATTGCATCAAGTGTCCTGGGATTGATCAGACGAGGCCCGCTGCGCCCCGGGTGGCAGTCGCACACCAAGCCCCTCATGTGCGCCTACAAGCTTGTCAAAGCGCAGGCCAAGTGAGAGCTTTACCGCAAGAGTAGCTCATTATTGCAAGTTTTCACGAGCCTGACAGACATGTCATATACTGGGGACTTTTGTTGTTTTTGTGCATTAGCATGGGAACGGAATCCATGTGCCTTGCCCATTGAAAAACTCTCAAAATTTTGCTGTGGCCAAATGCATCAGCAGCTATCCTGTGCGCTGCAGCAAAGTGCAGCTTCAGAGCAGAAGCTGATGCTCGCCTCGAGATGACATCTATTACAGCTACTGGGGAGTGCAGCGACGTGCCGAGGGCTTCATGATTTCTGGCCTCCGCTCGGTGAGGCCATGTTCCTCAGTCTCACACTTCTCATTGCAGCCCATCCTACGCCATGGCTTTCTCCTTTCCCTTCACATGCTGACCACCTGATGCTTCACTCACCATCAATTACCATCAATTGACTGGCCATCAGTCACTGCGCACTCAATGATGACATTTTTCTTCTGGCCCAGCTGTTCCTGCTCACCCACCGAAATGCTTTCTGCTACATCGATGAGTGGTGGAACCTCACGTACGACCAGGTATGAAGCACGACAGGCATCCTGGAGTCAAGAGGAAGTTGTAGAGTCAAGCATCCACGAGTAACGGATCCAACCATAGATTCGGGAAAGTGTCTGGTGGCCAGGGCCACTTGACGACCTGGCCTACATTGATTAGACAGTCAGCCGTCGGGCTTGCCTCATAAGCCTGTGTGGATAAGCACTATTCTTAGTACTGTGGTCTCAACGCCTCGATGCAGATTATGGAGCTTGAGATGGGAGAGAGAGCTGCACTGTGCAAGAGAGTGAAGCAGCCCAAGCTGGTTATCCCCATCGATGGCCTGGCAGTTGAAGAGCAGGTGCAGAAGGATGAATGGGCCAGTGACGATGACGAAGACCTGGACGTTGAATTCTTTGAGGCTGAGGTGAGCAGGCGCAGGTGCCACTGACAGTATCCTTGCTTGGTTGCCAGAAGTAGAGTCAGCCCAAGTGAATGAATGAGCCATAGCTGAGCAATTTGCTTGCCGTATTTGCATTGGTGACAATGCTATTGGACTCTTCATCTTGCAGGCCGAGTGGGCAGCCCAAGAACAAGAGCTTCTGGAGGGCACCATTGCAGGTCAGAGGCTGCAATTGTACAATTGCCCTGCTTTCTGTACTGGGTTGCTGTCCACATCTTCATTCAGAGACGCCAAGATGCTGACTTACAAGCGATCACCTCGCGGCACCGGCTCTTATACCAGGAGGAGAAGGCTCCACGTACCCAGGCAGAGGACTGGCTCCAACCCATTGCCCAGCTTGTCAGGAGCTCCGTCAGCCAAAAGATGGAGAGACTTGGAGGCCTCCTTCAGTGTATTGCGAGGCTTGTCAAGAGTACTTCTGCCAGGGCTGCTATGCTCAGGTTTACACAGTAGGCTGCTCAGAGTGCCAAGGGTCTAGGGTGCAAGAGGGCTGCATGTCACCCTTGTCAGGGTGAGACCAATCACGTTATAGGATCAATCATCGTGCTGATTAGAGGATCTCTTCCTGAAGCATGAGCGCATACAGAGCACATTGCTAGTTGTTGAGGTGCTCACCAGTCCTCTTGCTTTTGCAGATTCATGTTACAATGCGAATGCGGCAGCATCGCTTGAAGTACTTGGTGCCCACATCGAGTGCGCAGTCATCTACTTCATTGCGGGCACTGCTGCCAATCAGCCTTGAAAACAGAGGCGCACTTGAGGCTGCTGCAGCACTGGTTCCAATTGAGCAGACAGGATCCAGGGAGTCCACTGACTTAGTGGAAAAGAAGGTACTTCATGTTGTCTGGCCTCATTGCAATGTTGAAATCTCACCAGGGCAGGGCAGTCCCATATGTTGAGGGTATGCTTGATCAGCTCCATGCAGCTTCCTCAAGCAACCTCAAAAGCTAAGCCCAACACTTCACCTGCATTCTTATGCTTTGCAGGGTCTGACAAGTACTGAATCTTTTGCGAGTCAGCCCGTTGAGCTCTCGGCGGAGTTGGTGGCTACCATGCTAGACATATACAAGTACGGCTCTTCATCCACCTCTTATGCATCTGAAAAGAGCAGTCTTGGGTGTGCATACTACTTACAGGCTTCAAGGTGCATCAAAAGCATGTGCAATATGTGCAAGGAAGCACAAGGTTAGCCTAGATATAGAGTTGATTCTGTGATTCTTATTGTAATCTGTAGCTGAATTTATGCCATTGCAGGAAGCTTCTACCATCAGATCGATCCCCTGCGCAGAAGGCATCCAGCCTCGACCCGTATGGGTCTCGCAGCGAAGTGGCAATTGGCAGCATTGGACCATATGGGAAGCTAACAGAGATCTCGTCCATGGGCGACAAGGCGAGCTCCTCAGTCGTCGCAAAGGAGTGCTTGGTTGCCAGGCATGCTTATTACCTCGTCCTGCCCTCGCCATACATCAAATATAGCTGCATATGTTAAGCCCCGTGTCTGCTGGTGAGATCCTGCACAAGTGGCATATCACTGTGACAAGGCAGCCCCGTCAGGCCTGCAATTAGGAAGCATTTCCCTCTCTACATCGAAGGAGTGCCTGAATGCACAATAGTTTTGAAAGGGCATCTGTAAGGATAAGAGAGGATCAGGATGGTGGCCAGGCTCGTCTGGCTGAGCTCCTTCCTTATGCTGCATCTAATGTAAATGAGCACTGTGTGACTTGACAGGCGTCTAGTGGAACAACTGGTTCATGTCGTTCCTCAAGTCCTCACGCACGAGGAGCGCTTGGCTTTCTGGATCAACATCTACAATGCACTTCTTATGCAGGTCTTCTGTTCTCAAAGTTTACCTGTCAGATGAATTATCTAGACCTTGGTAATCACTTGAAATTTGGGTGAAAGTATTGGTGCCGTTGCTGTAGAGGCAGGTCAGAGCCAGCTGGCCACCTTGTGCCACTGAAGAAGTCTGCATCTCAGCTTTACCTGTGCTTTGATGGCAGGCCTACATTGAGCAAGGCATACCTGGCAGCCACTACAAGCGAGTCAACCTCATGGCAAAGGCCACTTACTCTATTGGCGGGCTCACATTCAATGCCCTTCAGATAGAGCACGCAGTGTTGCGAGCTTGCTCCTCTCGGCCTGCCCTTGTAAATGCCTTCTGCAATGCTAAGAGGCTGTGTGCACTTTGCTTTTTATAATTGTGGACTAAGTGCTGTGAATCCTACAATAGAAAAATATTCGTGCAGCATTTGTGATTTGGTACATGCTCTGATGCCTTCTTTGCAAACATTCTCTTACTGACAGGGTCAGACACAGGGTTATCCAGATCGTGCATAGCTTTTTGCAAATGTTGATCATTGCTATGAGTAGTTTCCTGCATCTACTTGATCTTTCCATGTTGTGCTGTCTGCAGGCTGGTCTTCTGCTAGTGCACAAGTTCAAGAACTCTGATGAGCGCCTCGCGTGTGCCTTGGATCGTCCCGAGCCTCTTGTCAGCTTCGCCCTGTGCTCCGGCTGCAGATCAGCCCCAGCCGTACGCTACAAAGCCTCACCCTTGTGTCTGCTGGAGTGCCATGCAAAGAGCACAACAGGCCTCTTAGTAGCACATCAAAGAGTGGTCGGACTGCAAGCTTGGCCGATTGGGGAAGCTCTTCCTGAGACATGCTTGCTGACAGAGGCTGATATTACCAATGTGTGTGCACGTTGACCAGGTCCGCTTGTACTCGGCAAGCAATATCAGTAATGAGCTGCAACAGTCAGCCCGAGACTATCTGCAAGCCGCTATTGGGCTGAGCAAGAGTGGCAGGATCCTCGTTCCAAAGATCCTGCACTGGTATGCCAGGGACTTTTCGGACGATGCATTCTCGCTTTTGTCGTGGATCTTCGCGCGGCTTCAGCCCTCGCAGGTGTGCTTCGGCCTCTCCCCATGACGTTGTTCCTTGGCACAAGTACCAGACATACTTCATTCATGGTTTAGAATCAATCGAACCTCTAATACATCAAATGAAGTATACTCTTCTGAGCTCTCTTGCTTTGTCCACATGAAGAGCATGCGGTGAAAGCAGTGCTCACATCTTGCAACTACTCATCATGGTGTATATGCCAAGCGAGCTGATGTGTTGATGCGTGCTCAACAACCAGCAAAAGGTCCTTCAAGAGAAGATGCCAAAGAGGCCCAAGGATGCATCCAGGTCAATGCTCGTGGTTCCATATGACTGGAACTTCAGGTATTTATTGTGAGCAATGACTCGTCAACTTTGATAGACCACTGATGGAGCTGCTTCCGACCATCTTCAAGGAGGAGCATGGCACCAGCCAGCCAGTTGCCCACTCCCACCCTGAAAATCCCACATGGCCATTAGACAGTATAACAACTCATTTGCGGAGCCCAGGAGGACATGCCACTCCAGCATGCCCTGGAAGTGAGGGCTATGACACAAGTAGGCCCCAGCCCCTCTTGGCAACAGCGAGTAGCATGGATGCTGGCAGACGTATATGAGAAGACGAGAGTGGGTGGAAGAGCTTTTGAAGAAGCTCCAGTAGCAGTGTTGTCCATCTGGGTTATAGAAGTGTTTATCCATTTAGCAGTGTTGTCCATTTAGGTCATGGAAGAGAAACAGCTCTGTAAAAGTAAGTTGATGGGTGTGATTGACTCCTGGATTGCCCCTTGAGTATGTATGTATCCGAAATTGGCAGCCGTGTCAAGTAGCCAATGGCCCCACCAAAGTTTCGGATCAACAACCTCCTGTCTTCTAATAGGACGCGGCTGCTGAGATTCAAAGGGGCGGCTGTGAAAGCTAGCCAAGTCACCCAAGCTCGGCAAACGTGCTCGCAGAGAAGTTAAAGCAGCAAAATCATCCCTTTGGGTCATCATGGTCAAGGACCCCTGGGAAGGCCTCAAGTACTTGTCTGTGTCGAATGTAGTGGGAGTTATCCAGTATGTAAGCTTAGCTTCTCAGATATAGAGGACCTTGATATTCGAGCCCTGTTTGTGCAGCCAGCGGCTAGAGCAGATTGCGTCTGGTAAAGAAGATGCCGGCAACCAAACCAGCCGAGCATGGCGTAGCTGACGGCGGCTCTCCGTCACGTCAGGTGCTAGGACACGGTGCACGCCCTTGTCAGCGGCCCTGGGTCGCCAAGCCGCTGGATGGGGTGGGGGGGGGTGTAGGTGTAGCGCATCGGACGGCTGTTGTGCGTCGCATGTGGTCAGGGATTCGTGAGCGACGCCCGAGGATCGACGGGTCCAAGCGGGCCGGATGTCCACGTGGCGCGCATCGGAGGGTTCTGGCGCAGGCTCCTGGCCGAGCGGCAGGGGAGGGGTGTCCCCGCCCGGCGGGGTTCGGTGGGTCCGCAAATTCCGCCGTGGTCCCCGCCTCCTTTTCCGGAGCGCTCCCCCCCGCCGCCGCCGCCGCCGCCGCCGCCGTCGCCGCGGGCCAACCCTGTCTTGGCAAGCCGCCGGCAGATGCCGCTTTGGCCTCTATCTCCGCCTGGCACCTCGCTTGGCAGGTGAAAGCGAGCGAGGCTCCCCGGCGGCGGCGGCGGCCGCGGCGACGGCGGCGGGCNCGCCATGGCGGCAGACCGCAAGGAGGATCGCGGCAGGGCGACGTCTGCGGCGCAGAAGCGCGCCGCCGGCAGCAGGGTCGCGGACGAGGAGGTGCGTGGCGTTCCCGCCGCGCTCTTGTCGCCGCCGCCGCCCTGCATTGGCGGCTCTGCTGGCGCGCGCTGCGCTGACGCGCCGGCAGGGCCCCGACGGCGGTGCAGATGCGGCGCGCATCGCACGACGAGAAGCAGGAGCACGCGCTCAAGGACTTCGTCGCCGTCCTCGAGCAGGATGTGAGCGCCGCACCTTTACTTCCACCACCACAGCTGCCGCCGCTGACTGGGCTCTGTAACGGCAGCAGAGAGCCACCACTGCCTATGTGGCCGCCTCGCCGTCATCACGGGCCATGACGGCTGAGCGCCTCCCCGGCGGCCGAGCCAGGTGTCGAGGCTGGAGGAGAGCCACCAGGCGGAGCGGGGGTCGCGCCTGGCCCTGGAGGACGCCATGGCCGTCGCCGGCGTCACCATGCCCGACCTGGAGACGCAGGTGCGGCCGTCATTCACAGCAACGCTCCTTGGCTGACTCTGCTGACGTGTTGATTTATATAGCAAGTTTCTTACATCTTTGGTACAAGTGATGGTATGGAGGTTCATCACATAGTCAGCTAGATAACACTGTCCAGATTTTTGATCAAAAGCACCTATTCGGTTCTGAATACAAGAGAGCTATTGATAGAGAAATCAAAGGCCTTACCAGTATCGTTGGCAAACGCCTGCTTGACCGAGCCTCCTGAGCATCTTGGCAATACCAGGAGGAGAACTATGAGATCAAGAAGCTCGAGGCGGAGGTCGAGTGGCTGCAGGACGAGCTCTCGGCCCTGCGCCTGCACCTCAACCTCCTGCAGCACAAGGCTGCCGAGCAGCAGCGGCAGCGCGATGGCAGCCCGACGTCGCTGCGCGCCCGACGCACTGAGGCGCTGCTGGCGCTCCAGTAAGCTCCATTTTCCCTGACGAGGCCTCTCAGCTCACAGGAGGGGACTAGCAATGCTTGCAGCAGGCGCTCGTCGATGAAGCTGGCGGCTGAGCCTCTGCACGAGCGCTGCTGGCGCTGCCTCTCAGAGGGCAGCTGCAGGAGGAGTTGGAGTGGATTGGGGAGATGCACAGGAAGGAGCGCATCAACAATGACAAGGTTACCGCTGCCACTCTCTAGCATGTCAACTCCGTCTGGAGGTCTCACAATCTGCCAAAAGGCGCTTCGTCATCCACAACCCCTAGTATCCCGAGACCAGCCATCCCGCCCTCAGCTGGAACTGGCCTGAGCTTCGCAAGCTCGGCAGCCCTGCTAGCACTTAGAGCTGGGCACTCACACGCTGGCGGCCTCGTTTTCTCGCATGCTCCGTCTAGCTGGAGAGCCTGCTCGAGCAGGGGGACGTTGATGTCACGACTTTCTACGAGACCATCTATGACGACCTCCCGTCACGCCAGGTTCGGCGAATACATCATCCCGTCAGCCTCTATTTCAGACCCCTACTCCCTCGATTTTGCTCGCACTTGAGATGCTGATGTTGCTACTAGATGATTGTGTACCTGCGTGCAGGACAAGGATGTTGAGGAGCTCACGAACATCTTAGAGCACCAGTCAGAGGGCCACTGGGAGGAGGGCTCCTTAGAGACGCACTCCGCGGAGGAGGATCCAACGGCGGCCGCAGCAGCAGCAACTGCGGCCGCGTCAGCAGCGGCGGCTGCAGCTGCGACTGCTGGGGGCAGAAGGAGGAGCTACGATGAGCGGGAGCGGGAGAGGGAGAAGGAGAAGGAGAGGGAGCAGGACAAGGATAAGGCAGCGGAGGACAAAAGCAAGGCGGCGGGTCCGGCCAGTGCGGCAGAGGACGTCTGGGACAGCCACCTGCAGAAGCAGCAGCGTAGCTCGCGGTCGCGCGCGGAGCGCGAGGCGGTCTTGTACCGCAAGCCGACGCTGCTGGCGGAGGAGCTCATCCGATGCATGCGCTCCATCTACCGCAAGGCGGCCCTCAGCAACGTCAGCGGCACTGCTGAAAGTATTGCTGCCTCCCTCCATGCCTTCCTCCTCCCTCCTTCCACTCCGCCTGTCTCCCTTACCACTCAAGCACTTTGCTCTGTGTCCCTCTTTCACCCTCCCTTTCTGCCCGCCTCCCCCACGCTCGCCGGCCTTGGCTTCCTTTCCTTTCCTCTTATTGGGCCTCAACCTCATGCCACTGTGACTACACCTGCTTCTTCCTCGTTCGCCCCCTCTGTCCGTCCCCCTTATATCTCTCTCTCTTCCTCTATCCCTAACTCCTTAACCTTCTCTTGCTCTCTTGGCGTACCTGACTTCTCGCCTCTCTTGCTCACTGGGTCACTCTGATCCCAGGCAGACAAGCTCGTGTAGTCTCAGGGTCTTACATGCATGCACACGGTTGTTGAACTGGGTGAAGTACCTCTAACCAGCTCTGGTGCTTTCGAGGCTTGATACGGCTGTATATGTATAGCAGAATAGATGGAGTATATCTCAGAGCAAGCTTTAGGATTCCAACACAAGGTCGGGTCAATCTTAAAGTTTGCACCACTTCGGCTCAAAGGTGCTGCAAGCTGGAGCATAACCAGTCGCTTAAAATGTTGCGCTGGCATCTGTGCAGCTCCTGTCCTCCACTTGCGGTCAGCTGGCCCATCCAATTTGTTGAGAGCCACTGACCGTCGCCTTGTGAGGCCTCCTCAGGATCCGAGCCGTCGCCGTTGGCGTCTGTTACAAGCTCGGCCAGCAGCACGGCATTTCCGCCGCAGGCCCCACCCCAGGGCTCCTCGGTGGGGGCTGCACCAGCCATCAAGCCTCAGGATGCACAGCGACCCTGGGTCAAGTTCTCGCCGTTGTCCTCGCCGTCGTCCTCGCCGCGTACCCAGACAGTGACGACTCAGCAGCAAGCTGCTCTTGCCAAGGGCGCAGGCCTGCCGCTGCCCGCAGGGCTGCCGCTGGTAGCAGGCGGCCGAACGCCGCCAATGGCCTCACCGCCCCTCTCCCGCAGTGAGAGCTTCGACTTGCAGCAGGACGTGCAGAGCCTGAGCAGCATGACACACAGCCGGGAGAGCTCCGGCGACTGGTCAGTGCTGGAGCAGGACGGCGGTGCAACGGAGGTCAAGGCCCAGGAGACATCTGCGCGGGACCCGTATGGCGTCCTCAGTGAACACCCTTGCCCTGATGCAGGTCCGGTGATACATTCCCACTTGCAAGGCTGGTGTTTCTTGGGCTCTTTCGTTTTATTGTCATCTTAGCATATCTTGAATGCACTTGGTAGGTGTGTCCTCATAGAGGTTGACTGATTGGTTGCAAACCTGTAAACAGCTCATCTGCTGGAAACCACTGAAACCACTGAAACACCACTCGTCGGCATGCAGGCGACTATGTCAACATGATCGAAGTGATGACGCCGCCCCTGGAAGCAAAGCTGAGTCAGGACGCCGCAGCTTCTCTTGTCCGCTTCAGGTGACGATGGAGACGTGCATTCAGTCTTGGGACTTCCAAGTACTTGTTGCCATCAAGAGCCACATCTTGCCTTGCTGACCTGCACGCAAAGGCCAGCCAGCTTATGTGTGCTGACAAGCGTCCATCCTACTCATGTACATGCGCGCGCCAGGTCGCTCTCCGAGCAGCTGACGAAAGTAAATCCGGGGAGACTCACAGACGATGAGAAGCTCGCGTTTTGGATCAACCTCTACAACGCTCTTGTCATGCATGTATGGCTTGATTCTTGACCCCGTCCTGCCTTGTCCATAACGATGATGCCTTTGAGAATTAGAGCTCGCAGCCGCCGCTGTGCAGTCTTGGTAGTCCTGGTTCTGATTCTAGTCAGGTAATGCTTGCGACAAGTCTTGCGCGTTAAAAGCAAACAACGGCATTGGCTTTTTGCTGCCACACCAACTTGATACTTCATCGTGCAACTGCAGGCCTACATCTCGCCCAGCACAGGTGCCAAGCCGCAGCTCAAGCGGGCCAACACTCTGAGCAAGGCCGCATTCATCGTTGGAGGCCACCAGTTCTCGGCGCTCGCAATCGAGTACTCTGTCCTGCGCGCGTCCTCTCACCGGCCTTCGCTTGTGAGATCTCCACATTAGCACTCGTCCGGCATGTCGCTTACTGTGCAGACCTGCAATCTTGGGCTGCCAAGTGGTTGAAGCTGAATCATTTATTGACAACATATTCATGTGTGCCGTGCAAAAGGTCAAGATGCTGCCAGTGCACCGCTTCAAGAATGATGATGAGAGGTATCCCATGGTCTGCAACCAGCCAGAGCCGCTGGTCTCCTTTGCTCTCTGCAATGGCTCCCGATCTTCTCCCTTGGTGCGTAAAAGTTGCCTCCCAGCACTTTAATGCACTTGTCAGGCAATCTATTGGCCTCCGAGGGTGCTACAGTGCCACTCTGGCTCAAAGCGGCAGGTCCCATCAACGTTGCCCGTGGATAGAATCAGCATATGCAACTGTGTTTGTGTATCTTGCCTCTAAATTTTTTCATGCATGTTGCACATCGTGCACCCACTCTTTGCTCAGACAGAATTTTCTGCGGACAATCTTGTTGCCATGATTTTCAGCTCCGAGTTTACAAGGCTAAGAATGTGAGGGAGGAGCTCGAGATTGCAAAGGAGGACTACTTCCGTGCCGCCATTGGCATCAACCGGAAGGACCAGATTCTCCTGCCCAAGATCCTCGACTGGTCAGTCTTATGCTTCGCTCACACAACCCACCAACATGACCTTGGAATGAGCAGAAATGTGTTGTCATCTGTCTCACCTGAGGTCAAGAACATGGTTCACAAGATCCTCAAAAGCCATCTGAAAGCTTACCAAGCTTATTAAAGCTACAATTTGATTGTGGCCAGATCGTAGTGACACTAGTAATGAAAACAATCAGATTGATTATGTTGCATTGGGGGCCTGCTGCTGAGCAGGTACGGTAGAGATTTTGCGGCAAATGCGTTGGGCCTGGTGGAATGGGTGGCGAAGCAGCTGCCTTACCAGCAGATGCAGGCTGTCCAAGCCAGGATTCCCAAGAAGAAGGCTGCCCTGTCCAAGAGCATGGCTATTGTCCCCTACGATTGGACTTTCCGCTATTTGATTGAGCCATAGCTCCCAATTGATGGAAGTATTTCTGGGCGTCTATCACTTGATTACTGTGTCGCAAGCACTGAGGTCGACTGTGGAGCTCCAAGCACTGTGCCTTCCTCGAGCTCTATCCTTCCCCGAAGGTCACGGAAGATAGCCTAGAGCACACAGCAAAGCTGACAAATAAGCCTATAGACAGCTAAGCCTATATGACAATGAGGAGTGGGCATGCACAGATTGGGGGGTTGCTCCAAAGAAAGTGGCCAGAGTTGTGTCCATTGTCTAAGGCGGCTAGATAATCATGATGGCCTCAGTCCTGGTCCGAGTATTGCAGCGACTGTTTACAACCTTGAAATTGTTGTCGTAATGCTTTGTTCACATTCGTGATGAAGTTCAGTAACCAGGCTATAATACCGGCAACTCTCTTCCCACGAAGGACAGTGGTAAGCCTCATCCATCCGCGGTATAGACATTGAAGTTAGGCCAGAAAGATGGCACCAAAGACCGAGCAAGCCCGCACTCATACCCATCAACAGGTCAGCAGCATGCAGCTCAGAAGAAGCCGCAGCATGTGCAGAGGGTTGTGAAAAGCCAGCCCACAAGAGGTCAAACAAGAGTCCAGAAGGCGTCAAAATGCGTAGAAACCACTAAGGATGCCTGCTTAGGAGCCTCTATTAGCAGCTGTAAGTTGGAAACAGTAGCAGCCGGAAAGGAGTTGCCCAGCCTATAGCCTGAGGCGGCAGCAGGGCACGACCGGCACAAATATGCAATGCTTGTGCCATAGAACGCTGCAGGGAAGTGAAAAGCTGCACTCGAAAGACCAGAGCCTGAAAGCCCGTGGCTTTGATGTCGCCTGCTCCCTATGGTGCCGTCCAGACACCGAGCGTCTTGCAAGCTGGTGCAAGAGGTCAAGCCACCGATCAGAGTACTTCATCTCCTTTCCTTGGGCGGCGCAGGCGTCCAAGTGCCCTGCTTGCTTCAAGGATTTAAGGTTTAGGTTTAGGTTTAGCATGATTGGTCGGCACCTGAATCATCAACTGGATGAAAAGATTTGGCGCTGCCTTCAGTGTTAGGGATGGCAGCCGAAGAGTCGGGTTCCGTCAACATTCTTAAGCTGACTCACTTTGGCTTAATCTAATGCGAGCGATCAGGCTTACTCAAGCTTATATGACCTCGGCGACACGTATTGTCTAAGTTACTGCAGGAGTCTGATGACTACCTTGGCCGTTTGGCTCACTCTGTGGAGTCCACTTTAGATTTCCACCGCCGAAGTCCAGCGTTGCAAGAGCTTATCCATCATGGCAGACTTCATGTAAGCTTGCTTCAGCAGTGCTGAGTGCACCTACAAAGTGCATCACAAAGCCGGGCTCTGGTAGTGACAGCGGCAAAGTTCAGGCTCAGGCTTTGGTGGTCGCGGCAACGCCGAAGGCTGCGCTGCTGGGGCGCTCGCGCGGCGACGAGCTGGCCGTCTCCGCCGCACGTTCCGCTGTCATTCACCACCGCACGATGCTCTGCCCCAGTGTCAACTATGGAAGAATGCGCTTCCGGCCTTACGTCGCAGCTATGGCCTCATCTAACTGTGACCTGTGGCGCCTAAAGCATGAGGGTGTGAGAATAATGTTGAGAGTGCACTTCTGGGCTGAGCCTGGCCCTTTCGTTGCGTTCGTCACGTCCAGGTACAGACAACTCTTGAACATCTCAAAATCAGGCTTGACACTTAGCCTCGAACAAAATGCCATCCCTTTGGTCGTCTGTATTTCTCTCTCTCCTTTGCTGCCTCTGTCGTGTAGGTGGCAACAAGCAAATAGATGTCTATATCAGGCTCTGCTCTTTACAAAATCAAGCACAACATAGCAAATAGGTCGCATTTCGCAGCAACCTGCCTTTGCACAACCTGCAGTAGAAGCCCTCATCTGCGGACGCATTGGTCCCATTAAACAATCTAAGCTGCCACATGGCCAGCGGTAGCCTTTGACGCCTTCACGAGGTATGCGGGGCTGTCTGAGATGGTGCCCAGCTCGAGGCTGGTGACTGACATAGGGTGCACGTCGAGGAGCATGTCCTCGCTCGAATTGTGTACAGCCTGTCTTCTGAGTGCAACCTGAGACGGCAAGATATGTCATGGGAATCCATTATCTGCTAAAGAGAGTTGAAGAAAGGGCGACAACCAGGGGGATGGCTCAGCTGCCACAAACACGTACTGCTAGAAGTAGGAGGACAAGTGAGGTCCAAGGTGACTCACTTTTCTGGGCTCGAGGAAAGAGTTATCGTCTGTTGCGCTTTCTCCTCGGAGAACAGTGACTGTGGCATCAGGGTCAACCAATGCATCTTCGAGCCCCTTCACTCTCAGTCTGACTTGCACAGTCTCCTTCCCAATGTTGACAACCTGGGTAGGGGCAGGCATACCATATTGTGGACAACATCCTGTTGTAAATCAAAGAATATGGCAGCCCAGCTAATAAACCACACATCGCCAGCAAGCAGTGAGAGAGCTTGGCTGGCCATATGTCTTAACCCAACTTCCCACAACATCATGTTGTATATGAAAGGGATTGGCAGCCTGGCTAGTAGATTACACATAGCCAGCAAGCAATGAGAGAGCTTTACTGGACATACGCCTTACAGCTACTAAAAGTTGGTAGAGTTGAGGGAAGTCATGTCAGGAGAGTACAAGAAAGTCCAATGCTGGTTACCTTGAGGAGTATAAAATGTCGGTCCCGGTGTGAGCAATAAAAGCGGACCACTGATGCACCTGTGACAGGGGCTGCTCCTGGGTCAGCTTCCATGGTGGCAGGCAGCAACACAGCGCTGTTTGAGGTTCTGAAGAGTTTTTGCACATAGTAGCTTGGAGTGCCGTATGCTTTGTAGCTGTTGAAGACAATGGCGTCGGGGTTCCACCGCCGGTCGTGGTCATTCACCAAAAGGGGGGCGTAGCTGGCCATGGCCACAATGTCGCTGCCAATTGCCACAAGCACCACAGGGTTAAAGCCGAGTCAAAGCAAAAGCCAAAGCCCAAGCTACAGATACTTGAACCGAGGATGTCAAATGTTGCAGACTCAGTCAGACCTGTTCTGCTCGAGGCCCATCATGTAGGCGGCTTCTGCGACTGCGCCCAGGAGGCTGCCCTTGCCAGCGTCTGTACCCACCACGGCATACTCGCTGACAAAGACCTGAGGCATAGTCACATCTGTCAAGCCCATCACAAGCAGCTAGGTGACAACTGTGTAACAAGCGTGCCTTCCTGGCTTGACTGGCAAGAAAGCTGCAAGAACTCCATCAACCCCTCACAGCTGCGCAGTTCAGAGGATCCTTCTAGGCTTGCTATCTGGCAGCTTCTACAGCTGCATCCCACTCAAACTGTACACTGATTTGAGAGGGAAGCAGACCTTGGGGCCCTTGCGGTCGACCTTGTCAAAGAATGTCCTGCCCTCGAAGAGGTTTGCAGCTGAGGTGTAGATCTGCATGCGGTGGTCAAACCCAAAGGAGGCTAGAGGGACGCACTCCGACATCACATCGCACTCCGTGCAATGTGATGTGATGTAGAAAGTAAAACCCACTGCTTATGCTGTACCAATCAAATAGACAGCGCTTGGATGAGACTTACATGGTAGTCAAAGAGATCAGCTGGATGGTCCAGCGGGCTATACGTGGCATCGCAATTGGAGATGAGCTTGATGTCTGGATACTTGGCCTTGATGGCTGTGTAGAATCTCAGATAGCTCCCTGACAAAGAATATAGCAGGAACAAGCTTTCCCTACTAAGATGAAAGCTACATTGGAGGTCTAGAAAACCTATTCCCCTGTGGGCCTTCCACAAGCTGTGGTCAAACAAGTACCACAGATGACCTGTGCCAGGCTCATCTTCGGCCAGCACAATATCTGACAAGCCCATTCTGTGTCGCCAAAGCTTTGTAACTTGACTGGACTGGACTTAAGAGAACTGCTCACCTCTGTAGTTCCAAGCACCGCAGTCCTCATTGCCAATTGCAATGTGGTGAAGGTGAAATGGCTCGGGGTGGCCCATGTCTGCCCTCAGCGAGCCCCACCTGCTGGAGGCAGGGCCCCTGGCAAATTCAATACCATCCAGGATGTCCTGCTCACGATATGCGACAACTGCTTCCTATATGAATGCTTAATAATCTGTGCAGTGATAGCTTCAAAACTGGGTTCAAGGTCCAAATATTTGGGTGCAGAATATGAGGCAATAAGTTGCAGTTTGGAGTTGGAGAGCAATCTCTTCAGGGGGTAGCAGAGACAAGTTAAAGAATAGAGTGTGGACATAGCAGAAGTAAGTACAAGAAGCACCTTGAATTTTGGCTAATAAGAGCGTAGCCTATCCTTGCTATGGCAGCACATGACTAACCTTGATGAAGGGGCCCAGAAGGGGGTAGAAGATTTGCTGAGAGTGGCTGATGCCTACAAGAAGTATGAAGGAGGCTTAGCTTCTTGAGCCCTTGAGATTTATCCAGCATTCAGAAGATGGAGAAGGCCGTCATTCAGATGCTCGGTTGCTTCATCTTGGTGTCAAAAGCAACTGCACATTACAAAGCTCACCATTATTGAAAACCCAGACAGGGACTGCTCCCAGGTCCTCGCAGAACTGCAGGGTTCATTTGAGGCCCTCATTCAGTGCTTGCGATCAAATTCGAAATAGACCACCTATTCACATTAGAATGAATGTGGAATGTTTAAAGTGGCCGTTCTCAGCTCTAATCTGCTACCACAATCATGTCTATACGCATTTTGCACATTCCGTCTTCCTGACAATGCCCCTACGAACATGTCCCAGCCTTCATAGTCTTCTGGGGCTTTGGCCTCACCTGGAGGTACTCGAACAGGCCGAGCTGGTCGTCGGACCAGTACTGCTAGACGCCGTTGAAGTGGCCAGGCCGCTCCTCCCAAGGCCCCACCGACTGGCGCCATCGGAAGGCATCGGCCAGCCGGTCGCCCTCGACGTAGCAACCGCCTGGTCGACAACTCTCGCTTAGCATAGCACGGGTATAGCAGGGTACAGGGTTCCAATACAGCGCCTCGAAATTCCTACAAATATAATATGATAGCTTCAGCGGGACCACCTCGGCTATAGCAGTCGGAGGGATTACCTTGCATGCAATGCAACTTGGTCAGCTAGCACGTATATCTCTGCAGCCGCATTACCTAGGACAAGGTCTTCACTTTTGACAAGAGCTGATCCATTCAGGGCTGAGACTGCCTTGTGGCCACTCTGACAATAATAGAAGCGGATTGTGTTGAGAAGAGCATGTAGAGATTCACCAGGAAATCGGACAAATCCGGGCTTCAAGTCGGCGAGAAGGTTTGCCAGGTCGAGCCTCATTCCATGCCCCTGCCGAAGGAAAGAATTGGTGCCATGAGTGTCGTTCAGGACCCAGCAAGTGACCGTAAATCTCTGCAAAACTAGTGCAAGCTTTTACTGCAGCGAGAGTGCTGATTATGCCATGAACTGAGGCCACAGCTAAATCATGTCTTTCTCATTCATAAGCAAGACCTGCTGTTAGCTTGGGGCAAGACAGATCCTTGGCACAGCTGTAAGCAAATTTCGGACCTGCAATGTGGCTCTAGCAAAGATTGGGTCTGCTTGTACCTTGAAGGTGCGAACAGGCGCAGCCGAGATCTGGTCCAGCCAGATAACGCCCTTTTTTGTTGTTGTAATGGCGAGGTGAGCTGCGTGGTCGGTGCGGTTGGGCCTCAAGTACACCTCCTCCTTGCGCCACCTGAAAGCCAGCTGCTCGGCGAGCCTGCAGAAGATGTCAAGGTGTACAGAATTGGTCCCAGGGTTAGTATTTGCTCCTAAAGCATACGTGAGTAAGTTCAAAAATGCTATGGCAGAATGAAGGAAACAAGAGCCATTGACTGAGCACCACAAAGCAAGCTGCCCAATCGGTTCAACTTGCCATTCTGTGCTTCAGACTCACTTGCAAAGTCGAGAGCCTGAACTCACCTAAGATTCGTGGCGGCAATGGTGTCTCGCTCATCAGCCGCCGAGACGAACGCGACCCTCAGATCCACCTCGTCAGCTGACCGCAGCCAAAAGATGACCCTATATTCCTCGCCCTCCTCCACATTCTATGGGAAGAGCGCCGGTAACCACAGTCATCCATGCCCTTTGTGATGCATGAGTTCTCTTTCAATTGCTGTATAAGCCTTTCTAATGTATTCATTGAGAGTTTGCAGCATCCAAGCATGTCACATACTTTCTGGAAACACGGGCGCCATTCCTGGCTTTCTCGAATATAAATCACAAGCTGCCTATACTATTATCACGAGTGCAACACTCGTGAAATTCATCTGCTCCCCTGGATGAGGAGGTTCTGGAGAGCATATGTCTTTGGTAGCATTACCATGCCCCAATAGCCAAGGTTCTTGACACCAACGCCATAGGAGCAGGGGTTCTCGTACTCTTCACACCGGACCTCCATGCGCAGTGCAACTGGGTTGCGCACAAACGGCGAGCAGCGCTCCGTCTCCAACCACACTTGCGCTTCGGTGCCCACAGGAAACCACGGTTCAATAGACGATGGCGTGTTGGGCCCGCCTGCCTCAAAGCCTGCAGGAATTTGCACGCAGATCTGTGACAAGCAGCTACATTAACATGTATAGTGAAAGGTCAGAACTCAGAAGCAAGATATAAGGTGTGGGCCAAGGGCTTTGACTTAAGGTTTGGGCTTTGATTCGAGGAACTTCGTGATGCCTTGGGGGCTGCCATGCCAGCCCTTCAAGAGCCACATCATGGCCTGGCTTAAGGCACCTCAAGTAACTTTCAAGAGCCCCTCTTCTTCAAACGCTGAACCCTAAACCCTAAGCACGTCATCCCAGCTATACTCCCTCAGAAGCTGCTGAAAGCTGCTGCTGAAAGTTGACTCGCCCAAGCAGCATCTTGGGGGTATCCAAGCTAGATTGTGCAACCATGCAAGCTTCCCTCCTGAGCATCACACCCCTACCAAAGAGCCGATTCTGGTCAGAACGCCCAAAGGCATGCAGATATGCAGCAGTGTTGCGTGGAAGGGCCTCGGATGCCGTCAGGCGTCAATGTGCGAGGCTTGCAAGAGTCTGATTGAAGCTCGACGACCTGGACATCGCAGGTGGGAGAATGAGCTATCTTATGTGGCAACTGGCCACAGCCGCCCTTTGCCAGGGAGCGGGCGAAGGGCGGGCAGCGAGCTAGCAAGGAGACCTCTGTTTTGCACCAGCTCGGCGCAGAGGCCGCCCATGCCCGCATGGTTGATTTCCTGCGCCGGCCCATGCAACAGCGAAGTATTTGACGTCGCTCAAGTCATTGATAAGCTATTGAGATGAACGGCAGCTCTGTGGCATGCGCTGGCCAACGTATAGTGTTCGCTGTTCGCGCCGTAACAAGGCGCCGACCTCAAAGAAGACGCCAAAGAGTGTGTGGGGAATGCGGCGGCCGCCGGCGCCGGCATCCACCGTGATGTTGACGCCATTGCCGAGGCTGCCGGGCTCGCCCCAAGCCTGCCTTGGGAGGCGGCTGGCACACGCCACGCACACCAGCGACAGGAGGGAAAAGGCGGCAGCGGCAGCGATGGAGTGTCCAGACGACATCGCCATAGTCCCTCCCACCAACGCCGATGGTGGAGTGGCCGAGCTCACGGCAGGCCCTGGGCGCCCCCTCGGAGCAGCAAGCACCAGACGCCAGACTCGACTTCATGAACTACTCAAGGTCGCTCTTTACAAGGTTGGACTGCATCAATCTAAGTGGGAGCTGCTCCGAAGCCCATTTCACGGTCCGTCGGTGGGCATGCCACCTTGGCCGCCAGTCATGCAGGCGGAGCCAGCGGGTGGCTCTTGCATGCACACTCCCACGACCAGCAATACTTGTCAGATTGTGCTCGTCATTCTAGAGCCTAGCTGCCTCAAGAACTCCAGAGGTAAGCGAGGTGTTCTGAGCATTCTTATTATTGCATCTATGTCGAGGCAGCTATGGAGCTAACCCACTGTGCATGGCGAGACATAAAACCACTTGAATACTGCCACTCAAACCACTCATGGCCTCAGCTGTTGTCGACCTTGGACCGCCTCATTCTGCGCTGTCCCACACTGAGTGGAACATTCACAATCTGATGCAACCAGAGGCACTGACGCACAAGTCCATCGTGAGGCGTTGGCCTCTCAAAGTCAAGGTGCAAAGTTGGGGCGCAGTAAGTCACAGAGTTCAGTAAGTAACAAGGGACCTCAAGTGCGCGAGGGGAGGGAGCCAAGGAGGGATGGGGAGAGAAGGGGGGAGGGGAGAAGAGAGGCAGGAAAAGATAAGAGCAAGGAGACTGAGACCAGGCCCTTGTAGCCCAGGTGGTCACTCAGTAACGGCGCAAGTCTGCTGGCCTGCTCTACTGTGCAGCCTGCCTGGCACCTCTATTAGAAGACCTACGAGCTGCTGCTGGACCAAATGGAGGTCCCTGTCACACGCGCAGAGGCCAAAAATTCAATGCCAGGAGAAGCTGGGGTCGGGCTCTGCGCTGCTGCTCCTGGTCTCCTTTTGACGTATCGCAGTTGCCGCCCTGCCCAAATTGCTACCTAATCTACCCACTTGTTGGCAACAATGTCTGCAAGGTCCACGACGCGCTGAGAGTAGCCCCACTCGTTGTCATACCAAGCCACAACCTGCCATTAAGTGTAGTGCATGTGAGGGCTTTTGCTTTCAAGTGAGCAGCCTGCACTAGTGATGCAAAGGGCTACCAGGAAGATACCCCGCATAGCAAAAGGTGCCAGCAGGTAGTGGCAAGACAGCAACTTTTCCTGCAGAGGACCCCATTTTCGTCATTGTCACCAAAGGCCGCCTGATAGCCCTGCTGGACTTATGGACTCACCTTGACCATGTCATCACCCATAACCATAGTCAGAGAGGAGTCCACCGTTGAAGAGACATCAGAACACCGGAAGTCCACAGAGACAAGAGGCTCGTCACACACAGCCAAGATGCCCTTCAGCTCCTTGCTGGCCGCCTCCCTGAAAGCTGCATTGACCTCCTCGGCAAAGGTCTTCTTCTCGGTCTGAATGACGAGGTCTACAACAGAGACGTTGGGGGTTGGCACACGGAGGGCAATGCCATTGAGCTTTCCCTTCAGCTGCAAGAATGACCAGCCAGTTCTGTATGAGACTTGCAGTAGTCACTGTGCAGCTCCAGTCCACGAGCAACAGTAAGGATGCCCAGGACATTCACATAGATACAGTCCTTGTATGTAGGTCTTCTCCTTTGTAACAATTGAAGGGACAGCCTCACACAAGCATGCTGTGCTGGCACCTGGGGGAGCACAAGAGCCACGGCCTTGGCGGCACCAGTGGAGGTGGGAACAATGTTCAGAGCAGCAGCTCGTGCACGGCGGAGATCCCTGTGAGAGGCATCCAGTAGGCGCTGATCACCAGTGTAAGAGTGGGTGGTGGTCATGGTTCCCTTGATAACTCCTGCAACCAAGAAGCAACAGATTTTACTCCCGTATATTGCTCTACACCACGCTGGACCAGCTGGACCGTTAGCCATCTGTGCTACATATTGGGCTAGAGTAACTGAGAGTATCAAAGGCAAGCTATATGCTGCTCACTTACAGCTACCAGCTGATGATCACCTCAGTTGATGGCCATCAACTGAGGTGATGACCGTTATGATCTTCGTTCTTGTTCCTCCCTCTTCCTCGGATTCTGCTAGTCATGGTAGACCAGGACAGGCCTTTGATCACTCACCAAACTTCTCATCAAGCACCTTGACGAACGGCGCCAGGCAGTTGGTTGTGCAGGAAGCATTGGAGATGATGTTCTCGGAATGGTTGTATTTCTCCTCATTGACACCGACAACATAGGTCGGGATTGCACCCTTTCCGGGAGCTGTGATCAGGACCTTCTTGGCGCCAGCCTGGATGTGCTTGCCGGCACCAGCCTCATCAACGAACACACCAGTTCCTTCAATGACAAGATCAATGCCCATCTCCCTGACAGACCAAGCATAGCAGAATCAATGCATTGACAATGAAAGAGACTCAACATTCCTGGACACAATCAGCTATATCTTGCATCTGCAAACACATACGATGTCTTTCACAACTGGAAACTTTCACTAATTGCAGTACAATCACAACCTGACCTGTCGTAGCAGAAAGGAAATGTGCTCAACAGAACTTCCAAGACCATACAGCAATACATGATGGAGTTCAATAGGGTAGACCCAAAGGACCCCCGGCTGCTAATTTCCTACGTACCCCCAGGGCAGGTTGAGCGGGTTGCGATCTGAGACAACCAATATTTCCTTGCCATCAACAGAGATGGCATTGTCACCGACGGCCTTCACATCAGCGGCGAAGGTGCCAAGCATGGAATCGTACTTGAGAAGGTGAGAGGCCTGCATTCATTCGCACCACGCCCCGCACAAGAAGATTGTGAGTGCACAGTTGCAGGCCATCTGACCAGAGAGCCACCCAGCTTAGAACTTGTACTTCCGGTACTCGCTAACAAGAATGTTGACGCGCCTGACTGCAGCTGCTGAAGAGCAGGGTCTGCTACCTGCTTGACGCCTCCAGTATCGTTAATAGCGATAACCTCCAGAGGGGAGTTCGTACGTCCATGCCAGCACCGGATGAAGTTGCGACCAATACGACCAAAGCCATTGATGGCAACCTTCAGGGTCTTTG
This sequence comes from Spirogloea muscicola, assembly GCA_009602725.1. Taxonomy (NCBI): domain Eukaryota; kingdom Viridiplantae; phylum Streptophyta; class Zygnematophyceae; order Spirogloeales; family Spirogloeaceae; genus Spirogloea; species Spirogloea muscicola. The sequence goes on from WELB01000037.1 coordinate 214,448, forward strand.
CCTCAACAACAGCTCTCCTCCCCGAAGACCTTGTGGCCTGCAGACAAGGTATCAGGAATTCATGGATAAGCCACAGATCTCCAAAAAGCACCAGCATTATCTCCTTCACCTAGATCTGTATGAAGGTTTAGTAGAGAAGCTGGCCCAGCCTGCTGCTGTTACGGCAGTGTGGCAGAAGTCAGTCGATGATTTCCAAAATTGGAGTTAGAGGTTTGCTAGCATTGGCAACTCAGATAATTGCTCGTGCCCTGCTTATAGATATGCATAAAGCTGAAGCTTCTACTTACAGCAAAGACCACTCTTCCACCATAAGCAACCCTGGGATGTGGCCCCTACACTAGTCGTGAACCTAATCGACCTTTCCTTCCACTACCTATACCAGTCAAGGCTTTCGGTTTGAGGCTGAAGGAGGTGTGTTATGCCCAAAAACTTCTCTGCTCCTCCAACATGTGATTTGCAGGTACAAAGTGACTTCATAGACTGTGTGCGGCCAACAGTGAGAAGAGCAGCTGCAACACAAATACTGCAGTGTAGATTAACCTATATTTTCTACTGAAAGCTGCTGGGTGGGGCTATGGCAGCTCACCACACTGCTCTGGCTGGCAACAGCCTGGAAGAGGTCATTGGACTTCCTGCTGAATGCAGGCACGCTGCTGGATGACTTCAGGCCACTGAAGTCGGCAATGCCGTTGATCTGTTAGATACCACCCAAGCAAAGCCACATCCTCCAGATCAGATGGGAGCCTGCTCTAAAGGTAGATGCATCTGGGCAAAGAGGCACAGTAGCACAGAAAAGCGCTCGCTGCGGAAACATCCACGATCGACGCGGGCTCATCCGATGCGCAACAACAAGCGCATCGGATGAGGAAGATCCTCGACGGAAACTAGGAACCTGAACCATCAGCCATCTCATGCTGGTCCGATTGAAAACCCCAGTCAAGGCACTGCCATGTTGCCCCTTCCTCCTCCAGCTCATGCTGCAGACTAAGTGGCCCGACGGACGCGCATCCACGTTGGAGCTCAAGCATCTTGACGCGTGTGGGAGATAGGCAGTCCGGGGACAAAGCCTGCCTACGCCCTGCCCATCCTCCTCTCACAACAGCAGTGGATCCGGCTCTGCGCGCCACGCACCTGGGAAGCGCGAGAGACGGCGGCGGCGGGCGCGGCGGAGGCCATTGTGGCGGCCGCCATGGCGCGCGGCGGTGGCGGCGGCGGCGGCGGCTCGAGGCTGGCAGGAAGGTCGGGAGGGTGTAAACTGGACCAGCGCAATCACAACCTCGGCGCCGCTGGGCGGTAACGGACACCGGGCCCGGCGACTCGCATTTAGCACTCCCGAAACCGTGGGTTAATGCCGCCCCTGCCGGGGGGCGGGGGGCACGGGCCCCCACCCGGGCCCTTGAATCAAATCCGTGGACAAATCCCGGGCCGGGCCCGGGAACTCGTGGCCCAGGGCGGCCCCCCCGCCGGCGCCGTGGCGATCCTGGGGATAAGGGGCCCCCCGCTGGGCGCGGCCGCCAATGAGCGCGCCGCTTGNCCGGGCGCGGGCGCCAATGAGCGCGCCGCTTGGCCGCCCCCGCGCCGCGCCGTCCGATCCCCGATCGCAATCCGCGGCTCTGCGCGCCTCGCGGCCCCGGCGCCCGATCTGCGCCGCACGATCTGGCGGCCATGCCTTGTGTGAACCTGGTTTTGGACAGGAGCTGCTGCTCTTGCTGACTAGAGCTTAGTGAGCGCCCACTGGCGGAAGTCATGGCAGACAGTATCCTGCTTTTGCGCCTTCCAGCCCCTTTCAGGCCTTCGCACTCCGGCTCCTTCAGACCTTGTCCATCCCTTTTGGGCTGGCCTTCCCCAGCCTTTTTGCTCACCCGTGGGTGCTGAATGTCACCTTAGGCACCTTTGTTTCGGTTTCCGTATCATGTAGCCCTGTTTAGTTTGCCCTAGACTCTGCCTGAACAATGTGTCGGCTTGAATTGGCCTCCATTTCATTTCATGCGCCCCGCGCACCTTCTCTCTTTCCCAGCCACCAGTCAATCTGGCCGCGCTTTCTCTTTCAGGCCCTATACTTGCTTGGGGCTTGGCCACTCACAGCCATTTGCCTTACATTGAAAGAGCCGTCCCGCCAGATCCCTCATTGCAATTCTTGTCCTCCCACTCTCTTTCTGGGCTGGCATATCATAGCCATCGCCCTCTACTGTAAAAGTCTCTCTTCCCTTTCTTGTGCTGGCTTCTCCCAGCCACAGCGTCACTGAGAGAGGAACATCAGTAGTGGTTGAGATGGAGCCTTAAATTTCTTCCAGTTGCTGAACATCTGGTATTGCAGCTTTTGTGTGCGACCATTCCAGTCTTCTGCATGCGACCCTTCAGACAACTTCTAGCAAGGATCTGAGCAAGGAGATGCCCAGCCATCCATCTGAATATCAGCTATATGGATGGGCTCATCTTGTTGGCAGTCGATTAATTCATTGCAAACGTAAATAGTGTCACATGCAGGTGGCCAATATTGATATACGAGGGGACAGTGCTCCCTCGCTGGATGCACCTCGAGTATGAGCCTTGAGTGTGGAGCGAGGTTGATTGATGAGAGGTGACTGCTTGACTCTCTTGGCAAGCAGCAATGAAGCCTTTGCTGCAATTGATCTTTACTTACCTGCCATCAAATACCGGACTACGACATCACTACCAGCTGCGCAGGTGCTTAGATTTTGCCTGCTCAAAGCGCTGCCAGCAGCCTCTTAAGTAAATGGGCCTCCACAACCTTAGGGGTACCATTGCTGTGGGCTGGCAGCCCTTTCTAAGGCGCCTGTCGACTGGCAGGACAGCTGGGTGCACTAGAGGCAGGCAGAATCTGAACAGAAGCAACACCTGCATTCCGCTGGAAAGCAAAGGCGACCCAGCAGAGCCAAACTCGCGCGGCAGCTCTTTTTCCCTCTCCGAAGCAGCCAGAGTCATCTCCCACCACCGAGAGCTCGTCGACTATGGGTCGATCCGATCAGCTCGCCAGCACTGTGCACCGCGCTTGCCACTTGACGTTTCTGCTCGTCGCTTGTCTAGTGGCTCCTCCTGCTGTGATCTTTAGAAGCCATTACGACCTGGTGAATCTAGGCTACACTCGACGTGCAGATGTGTTTCCGGCTGAGATGGGCTTGCCAGCTGCATATCTGTCGCTCTTGCGACGACGAGTTTCGGCGTTTGCAGCGTGCTCAAGCTAGTGCCTTGCACCAGAAAGCTGGGCGAGCTCTAGTTAGTGGCAGAAGGGCTCCGTTTCTGGCATCTAGTATTCATGCATCGATTGATGACCTTTATGTTTTGACCCGTGGTAATTGAGCGGGTCAATCTGCTGTAGGTTATGTGGATCTTCAGATGTGCTTGCCTTTGTTCTTGGCCATTTGGCCTACATTTGTTTCTTATACACGAATTTTCTTTTCAATGGGCGAGCCATCTGTTTCCGGCCCCTACCCTTTTTTCGAGCTGGCCCATCAGCTTTATTGAGCTGGCCCTCGGCGAGCCCCTCACCTGCTTTTACAGGGAGAAGAAGGTCGCGGCTGCTGATGGTCAGAGAGAGGCCTGTATTCATTCATCCTTTGGGCTGGCTTCCTCCAGCCCCTATCCTCAAATGGGCGAGCCCTTCTCACTTTCACGTTAGTCCCTCTTCTCCATGGCTTGTCAGATTTGTTTGTGCTCACCCGAGGGTACCAATGTCACCTTAGGCACCTTAAGCTAGGTCTCCGTATTATGTAAGCATTGTTCAGTTTGCCCGAGACTCTGCCTGAACAATGCATTGGCTTGAATGGGCCTCCCTTTCATTTCATGCGCCCAGCGCGCCTTCTCTCTGTGGGCGCACAGTTCCTTCTTTCACGTTAGCCGCTTCGTCTCTCCGGAGCCTCCCCCGTGGGCCAGGGCCTGGCATCACGTCCCTACCCAGGCAGGCGCTCCCCACAGGAAGATGAGCTCGCCCATAGAAGAGTGGGGCTGGCAGAAGCCACAGGGGAGGGGAGGAGGGGGGCGGGGGGG
>WELB01000037.1:218485-230025 GCA_009602725.1 Spirogloea muscicola
GAGGGCTGCCGCCGTCGCCGCCGGCTTCGCCATGTCGCCGCTGCCGCCTCCGCCGGCGCCTGCGGGGGGACGATGAGCCTGCCGGCGGTCACGGACACCGAGCTGCGGCGCGCCTTCGCCCCGCGGCTCCTGCACGCCGCCTCGCCGCCCCGCTGGGCTCGCGAGGACTTCTTCTCCGCCGCCGCCTTCGCCGCCGGTGCTCCCCCGCCACAGCCGGCCGACGAGGACGACGACGGCGCCGGCGGCGGCTGCCGGCCTCACAAGCTCGACTTCTCTCGTGACGGCGATGGCGATGGCGAGCCCGCCAGTGGCGGCGCAGCGGCGGCGCGCGGGGGCCTGTATGCGGGGCCACACCACGGATCTCCGTTAGCGGATCGTAACGATGAGCCTGACGGCAGCTCGTCGTCTGGAAGCTTGACCACCGGCCAGGACGCCACGGAAAACAGGTCTTCTGCCGGCTGCCTCCTTGGGTTTGCGGCATGGGGATCACTGGTTTAGGATTTGGGAGGTCTAAATCCTAAGCCCTGAAACCTAGACACCTTCTAAACCTCACACCCTAAACCGAAAAACCCTGAAATATAATATGAGTGGCAGGAGTTCAAGTCTCAGCTTGCCTGCAGCGGTGTTGTCAGCGCAGCTTCAGAGATGGTCAGTTGAGGTACCTATTCACTGCCGCACAGCACTGAAGTGCAATCACTGGAGATTATATAAAGTTTCATTATCGTGATGGAGGTCAAGGCCTGTGCTGACGGCTTGGTAGCAACACGAGCTCGGTCAATGTGCTCCACTAGAAAGCTCCCGGAGGCCACCTGAGCCTTGTTCTAGGTGCTGCTTAGGGTGCTCGGGGGCTGGCTCGACCTCGGCCGCGGGGCGTCGTTGTCGACGGGAATGGCGGCACTCCGGCCGCCTGAGCTCGACGACGACAGCGACCCGCCCGAGCCCTCCATGGCGACATTACTGCGGCAGGTGTGTTCAATTATCAATCAACAGTACAGGGATCTACGCCAGTCCAGGGATCTTGGTTCTGCATCAGATACTTTTGCAAGCTGAGAGGGCCATGACAAGCGCAACAGATGAGTCTAGAGACCCGGACTTGCAGTCAATATTTTGAGGAATTGCGTTGACAGGGGTGTTCAATTGCGGTAGTATTCGGTCCTGACATCTAATACATCTTGCAACTGAGGAGGCGGCACTGTGTGTGATTCATGTGATCTGTCAGCGCCTGACTACGGCCTTCTACACTTGGCCTGCTCCTGAGTAAGCCGCCTGCACTTAGGCGCTCTACTTCTACTGGGGCTTTTTGGTTGATGCCCCTGCTGATAGCTGAGGGTGCACACTCCTTCAATCCTGGACCCTAGGCAATCCATACAGACACTGTCTTTAACAGGTCCTTTTTGCTGGCTGAGATGAGATGACATGCAACTTTGAGCACTAATGCTGAGCCTACAAGCACCCAAAAACTTGACTGATAATAAATTAGACCCAATCATACTTGCAGGGATTGGTCCAAGACTCTGCCCGTCGTCTTCATCTTTGCGGTGCTCGTCCTTCCTATCGTCTACCATTCCCATCTCCTCGACCTCGGCAAGGTGTCTTTCTCGCGCGGCCTCTTCATCAAGTCCTTCTTCGTGCCGTGCCTCTTGGAGGAGTCTGCGTTTCGCGTCCTCCCCAACCCCCACGCTCGCGAGCCCGTGTCAGCACTCCGCCGTGCCCTCTGGGGCATCGCATCTCTGGTGCTCTACGTCTTGTGGCATCCTCTCAACGCCTGGCTGCTGACGCCGATCATGCGGCCCATATTCTATGACCCCCACTTTCTTGTTGTCACCACGCTCCTTGGGCTTGCTTGCACAATACTGTTCTTCCGAACAGGGTCTGTCTGGCCGCCCGTCTTCCTGCACTGGGCCACAGTCACGGTCTGGCTGACGCTTGGTGGGAAAGCCCACTTGCCTGGCGTTGCTACCTCATAGCCGGACTTGTGTACATATATGTATATCTTGCTTTCCTCAGAGGGTGCTTATGCCATCCACGAATTTGCTAAGTCTACTCGGGTAGAACTTTCTCATAGGGTAGAACTCTACCATGAAGACGGCTATCTAGGAGTGTAAATGATAGTGAGGTTCTGCTCCATTGTCAGATTCCTTGTCTCACGTTTCATAGTGGACTCTATCGAGTCTCTGTGAGGAGATGCATATGCAGAACTACTCGCTGTATTTATCAGCCCCTTCAAGGCATGCAGGTGACGTTGTGAGGATCTATGTCAACCTGTGTGCATCTTGGTTGCAGCTTGGGATAGATAATTAGATTAGAATTAAATTAGATTTGTAGATGGCTAAGTATAGTCTGATCATGTAGGTAACTTCAACAAGGCAAGTAACAGGTACTCTGTGCATAGCTGTCAGATTGACAGTGCATGTGATAGTGAAGCTCCGCTCGATTGGGAGATTTTCCTCTTGTGGATTGACGCAGTGGACTATAGTCGGATATTGTGAAGAGGTGCTTATGTAGAAGCACTTGCTCTCACAAACATGGCCCCTTGAGCCCTACGGAAGACATGTGCTCCCAGCTGCAAGCCGTAGATTCACGGCCTTGTGTAGGTGTTACTTTGAAGTCCACTGTCAGCCAGTATGCATGTTGTGCAATTTATGTGTAAGGTGTCAGCGAAAAACTGACACCTGCAGTGTCAAGTTTTCCCAAACGAGGTCCACAAAGAATGTGCACCAAAATCTCATGTTGCCGGGCTTCCACTTTCAAAGACCTAGCAGAAAGAGCCATGTCTTATAAGTAGCACTGCTAAATAGTCCAGGACAGCTGTCTCACGGATAAGACCTCGGAGAATAAATTGGCTCGTGATGTGCAAGAGGTTAGGGATCATAGTCATAGGATTGTGCAAAAGTAGTGGCATTGCAACTGACGTGGCAAGCTAAGGCGAATGCCTTGCAATACAACATTGATAAACATTTTCATCTGCTCATAACACCTCACAGAAGTGAAGTCCTGTTATCATGGACACGGTCATGTTGCTTTTGATTGTAGTCCTCGAATAGGATGATATGCTGGAAGACCAAATCTTGGTATGACATCATATCATTGATTGGTGGCCAGCACAAATTAAGCTCACAGCATAGCTTTAAGGCTACAACTAGTTGATTTGAATTTGCTCCACCATTGTGTCGCTGATTACTGTATCACAAAGATGAGGAAATCCATAATATATTGGTCGACAATTGTCCATTTCAATACTTGGGGGTGTCATTCTGTGTTGAGAAAAAGTTCGTGAGAAACTATAATGGAACAACGTCATGATGTTGAATAAGTACTAGTCATTGTGGTCAGCAATAGTAAGATAGCTGCATAGCTACTGTCTACCAGCAGAGATCAACTTCCGATGTCCTGTCTCAAAGGCCTGTTTTGTTGCTCAAGATGATTTCAATATCAGGTTTGGGCTACTGGTACATATCCGACGACACCATATGTTGAAAGATTGTGCAATAGTACATGAACTCACGCAACTGGTACATCAAGAATCAAGGTACACTTCCCAAGCCTGCCTTGCTTAATTGAAGCCTGTTACTAGATTGTGCTTCTGACATTCTTCTGCTTCAGACTGCTGCATAGCATGTCTGAAGATTTGCACGCAATGTGCACAGCACTGAAAGCATTCATGCATGGCACTATGTCTGGGGCTGCTCACTCCTCCACTTGGCAGCCAACCTCTCAGGTTGAGGGTGTCAAAAGTCCCCTAGATGCACATCTGCGTAGCCCATGCAGGTCCTGATGATGGGCTTGGCTCTTGGCGGTGCGTCCGTTAGGGTACTACTCGGAGCCGTTGCTCTGCCACTTGACCAATGTCAGCACTGCCAACATCTCTATTGCCACCTCTGCAATCCATTCAGCTGAGTGCTGGAGAATGTTAGAAGCAAGTGAATATGTCAACCACCCCCACGTGCAAAATATCTCAATCTGAATTTTCATGGTGTATTGTGCAGTGTGAGCTTGCACTTCTGGCCAGCTTTGCGAGGCAGATCGCCATCAGCCGCGCCAAAGCCAGCATCATTAGTGTGTGCAGGTCCTGTCCTGGTGCGTCACTCGCCATCAGATGCATCTGTCCTGCCACTTTCAGCAGTCTACAATTATCACTGTGCAAACGCTGTGCATACGCTGGTCATGAGGCCAAGGTGCATGTGGCTGTCCGTGGGGATACACCTTCTCTAGGTTCAGTATTTCAGGATAATGCTCCTGACCCTCAAGCACGAAGCTGCAAATGCAGTCCCGCTGTAGCTAATCGATAAGGTGCCCATTGCAGCCCCAACACAACCCCGATCCTACTTGATTACCCTTTATACGAGCTAATAAGGAGCTCTACGCAAGGGATCCACCCAAGAAACCTCGGCCACTGTCAAGAAAATAGCCACCAAGAGGGCAGCTGCAGGCGCTCACTGCAGTGTGGGCTTCACACTAGGAGCTTAGCTCCGTGTAACACACTGTTTGCTTCGAAGTAGAGGCTGCTTTGTGGCATGACAAGACGTGGCTAGCCGCGTATGGTGCAACCATCCTGCGCGCATAATGCCGCCTAGATCATCGTCAGAAGTTGCAATAGTCTGATGCACAGACACCTTAAACACGCCACCCACCATGCACACTGCAGACATGCTACCGCCTCGGAGCAGGACTGCTGCGCTACCAGCAATTGCAAGTTGCAGCTGTTACGAGCGGTTTGCCAGAGAGTGATGACCATTGGTGGCTGAAAGGTGACAATCTTCTGCAGCGCAAATGCGCCTTCATTCCTTGAGCATTGTGCTGGAGAGTTGCTGGGGTGCGACGAACCTCAGAGCAATTCACAATTCCAAACTCTAGGCCATCCACGAGCGCACGAAAGCTTGCCTCCACAATGGACGTGTGTGCTCCCACCTGGCATACAAGGTAAGACTTGCTTGCGTTATCATCAACTCATGTAGGCATGCAGATCAGCTTGGCAGAGGCCCTCATCAAAAGACGAAGTAGTCAGACAGAGAGAGCTGCTACAGCAAGAGGCAGCTCTCAAACGTAAGAGAAAGATACATTACTGTTATCGTCCTCCTGCACTCCAGTAGCCCACATAGGTCTCACATAACAGTAACAAGACCTACAGCATGGCCAGAATATGCATGGGGCCTGCATAAGCATTGCATAGTCGCAAGCTGAAGCCTAAGAAGGTGATACCAAACAACTAGTGGAGTCAAAGGATATGGCTTTACCGTGGTCCACTTGGTACCCAGGGAGTCCCGAAAATCTATCGTCACGCGCGTGGTAGACATGGTGCCCTTGCGCCTTTCTGAAGGCTCCAGCAGCCGCACCCTGAAGTCCGCCAGCTCCACACCCTTGAGCTGGGGATAATGCCTCTCCAAAGCGCTCCTGCAACAGAAGCATCTTCAGTCCTGCCAATAGTTGCATGACCATAACCAGAGCTTCAAGATACCTCCCTGTGGATCGGCTAAGAAGGGGACAGGAAGCTGAAGCCAATTGCAGGCACAGAATACATACTGACTGATTTTTCACCTCAGTGCGTGACTGAGCGCATCCACAGGCCCATTCCCCTTGGCAGCGGTCATCTGAAAGCAAGTAGTAAGTTTAGCAGGTAAAGAGTACGTGACTCCATTGCTTTCTCAGTCATCGGTACAGGAAGCACAGCAGAATTAGCAGAGGTTGTCTGCACCCCTTGCAGAGAGTGGCCTCGAAAGCAGAGACCTCTTCCAGGACCAGATTACAGACAAGCAGGCTACGCTGCAGAACTCGGCAAGATCCATCGTTCCAAGTTTGGGCTCACCATCGATCAGCTAATAACTATATAACCCTGCTCTTGCAGCTGTACTTGAGCAGAAACCTGATGCGTCAAATACCCACTTGCACCACATAGTCTTGAAGGTGACATACCTGGTACTCGCCATCCACCCGGAGCTTTACAATGGCCTGATTGATGTGGCTGCTGTGCCAATCCATGCAGTGGCCTCGTCCTCCCTCCTCACCATCCTCTGGCTCCCTCCCGTAGTCTCCACGATTGCTTGAAATTACTGAGAATTCTTCTACTCGAAATCTGCAACATCTCAGGACCCAAGCTCAGTGCACGAAAACAACACAATTTCAGTCTTCACATAGACTGGAAATGCCAGAGCCAACTACTACTTCTAATGGCGAAGCAAACATGTAACAAAGTGAACTTGGAAACATGCTCGTGTGCAATGATGTGATAGAAAAGATGGAGCCAGCGGATTTGAACCGATGATCCATGCGTGGAAAGCAATGCGCTCTATCAATAGAACTACACCCCAGCGTTGATTTACCATGCAACCACGAAGTTGACATGCAGGTGCTGGAGATCAAGTGAACCAATCAGAAGACAGCATTTATCCCAAGTCCCACTTCGATAGCTGGTGAACAGCAAGCAGGGCAACTGTGACTTACGGCTGCTTGTAATCTTGGCCCCTTCGCACAATGAGTATATCAACTGAAGCTGACGCATTCTCAAAAGCACAGCCCTGAATCAGAGAAAGAACTTGCTCAGATAATAAGCCCCACAATCTTCAACAATGTGTTCAGCTTCTTTGCACCTCACTGTACCGTAGCAAGTGGCTTGCATTTAAAAGTGTATGAGGATAGCTACATGGAGGTGCCTAGCCTGAGAATCTTTGACTGAGGGGGCGATCTGTCTTACTTCGCTCTCCATTTCCTTGATCCGGGCAAGCACACTTCCAGCCACATCCCTGTCCAATTCCAGGCCTGCCCTCTCAGCCTGACAATGTAGCGGCAGTTACCAGAACACCAATTGTTAGCCAAACAGAGCTCAGCTCTGCAAGACTGTTAACTGTTTAGTGGCCCGAATTCTCTATCTGCTGGATGGACCCCTACCATGACCTAGAAGCACGATTCATAATTTATGCCATGCACACAAGCAATTGTGTCGTACCAATATTCTGAGCTGACTACATGTTTAGTAACTTTGTGGGTTCAGGGTTAGGGTTTCAGGGAAGGAGGTTGACCTGAAGCTTGGGCATGACATGCCACACTGACCTTATCAAGAATATTGCCACGGCCAGAGAGCTCTGAGACTACTGATCGCATCGCATTGCCCACCAATGAGGGCTCCATATGGTTGTAGCTTTCTGGCATCTGCGAACAGCACAGTTCATGCCAGCTTGTGGGATGGCTTCCAGTAGGACTCCACGTGCAGATTGGACTGATCAATTAGATTAGTGGTTTGACACCAAGGATTGATGGGCAGATGCTTACTTCTTAGTTGCAACTCATTGACAAATATCAGAATGCGGAGCCTTATTACCTGCTCAACTGCAAGCAATACTTGAGACAGGCACCCTGATTGCAAAAGGCTTATGAGCTCTGCATATGAAAGAAGACAAAGAAGGCCCCCATCGTTCCAGAGAATGCTGACCTTGCGAAGAGCCGCCACATGAATGCCACCCTTGTGGGCGAATGCCGACGACCCAACAAATGGCTGCTGTGGCGGCAGAGGCTGGCAGGCAAGCTCGGCCACTGCTGCAGCAATGCCTGTCAATCTGCACAGCGACTGGGGCGCAATGCAGCGGAAGCCCATCTTCACCTGCAAGGTGCCAATCAAGCTTACCTGCATGGGTAGCAACAATGTGAGAGGCCCTGTAAGTCATGGCAATACGAAGGACGCACGTACCCCGAGTCAACAAGCACACGGATGAAAGGAGGCACATGTTGCTTGTAACTCGATCACTTATTATGCTACCAGGTCTGCTCCAGTGCATCTTACAGGAGGGGAGCAGCCCCCCTCCCCCCCCCCCTCCCCACAGTGTGAGCAAGATGCATGCAAGCAAGTGCATGACACAGGCACCAGACACAAATAGCAGCTGACCAGGTTGGCATTCCCCGTGCGTTCGCCATAGCCATTAATGCAGCCCTGGACGAGAGTCGCCCCAGCCCGGACTGCCGCAAGGCTGTTAGAAACAGCCATCTCACAGTCGTTATGGGTGTGAATGCCAATCCGTACTTGTGGCCAGCTCGCAACTGCTGCCACCGCTGCCTTTGTCGCCTCCTGCAGAGTAGATACCAAGAACACACTGAACAATGTCTGATCCACATTCTTCAAATATGTGGCTGGCAATCGGACCGCTTCTGATCTTCAATTTAAATGGCCTGAACTGAATCCAAGAAGACTTTGAAGATGACTCATGTGGGCCAACACAGACCTCTATGGACCAGGGCATGGATCCTCCATTTGTGTCACAGAGAACCAGGACGTCAGCGCCAGCTTTGGCTGCCACCTCAAGGCACCTCAACGCATACTTCCTGCACAAGCAATGAAAGCAAGCTGTGACACTCAGATGATCTGTAGCTGCAGACACATCTACCATCTACACCCTACTTCTCAAATTTGGAGTCCGAGAACCACAACTCCAGCTGATCCCTAGCTGCATGCACACCCAATGTCTCCGACTGCTATGAAAACAAAATTTGCATAGGTACTTAGGAGGTCAAAGTGCTGAGCTTGCTGTAATTTACTCATGCGAATCAAATCCATAAAGCTGAACAACAAGCTGACCTGTTTGCAGCAAAGCCATCAAAATAATGCTCTGCATCAAGCATGACCTCCTTCCCTCTGACCTGAATCAGCACAAAGAAGAACTACTTGACACAACTGTGATGGTCTGCAGGTGTATGTGTAGCTGCTTAACCAACCTCAACAGAGTGTCTTTGAAAGACTACATGATTGTGATATTGCGTTTAGAGTCGTAAGAAGAGGTAATGGGCAAATAGTTAGAAATACACAGGGTGGAGCTAAATTGTGTCCACCTTGAAGTATGATATGCTTTCTGCAATCATGCACAAATTCTCCTCTAAGGTCGTCTCAAGCACCCTCTCTACTTGCTCATCCCAAGCCTGTGAGGAGAATACAAAATTTGCCCAGATGTAAGCTTTCTCTAATATAGTACATCAAAAAAGATATCAGCAAATTGCTCACACCATAGTAACATTGCTACCACATCATAAGCCTAGGCCGGTGCTTTATTGAACTGAAGGTTTGACCATGAAAGTGGGAGTGGGAGGTAGACAGAAGGGGCTAGCGTCCAGTGGACATTTATTAGTGTTTAGGGCTCCCCTTGAGTATGGGACCAAAGCAGATCAACGGGAATTGGGTTGGGGGCAACACAGTCACAATTTGGAGGTGAACAGCACTCCCACCTTTGCCACTAAGGTCACCACATCTGCCTCACTTGCTAGCAGTGCCTGGATGTTTGCATCCTGCCACAAGCACTCCCAGAGGAAACAACATGAATAGCTTTGACACCGCCACACTACGTTGCACTGAGGAAAGGAGTACTCGCTTTAGTAATGACAAGAATCATGTTGCAGAGACAACCTTCGATTCAGTGCTTACAAAACGCACCTACCTTTTCGCAAGACGACAGCTTCCGCCTGGTGGATCCAAAGGCTGCCAGCTTGGTGGGGCTCTGATAAAGTGGCCCTGAGTTTCTGGGAGATATTCTCCTGACTTCATCCCATCGTGCAAAGAATTCTGCATCCTTGGGGTTTGAGCCAGGCCAGCCACCCTCAATGTACTCAACACCTGGGCCACAATGCTTAGTAGGACAAGTTGTATGACAAGTCATACCCTGGACTTAGACACATGAAGTGCAAATTTTGCTTTAACCTGCCTCCCGGTCCGTGGCTCCTTGCTGAGTCCAGTACTCAAATAACATTCTGATATGCGCACAGAGCATTCAGAAAGTCTTACCAAAGTCTGAGAGCAAAGCTGCAATCTTCAGCTTGTCTTCCACGGACATCGATATGCCAACCATCTGGTGTGAACAACCACCCAAACTTGAAGGCTGTCAGCACCAGCTTCTGTTGCCAACGGGATAGTGGTCCCTGTCTGTGTAAATTCTATCAGCAGTGGAGGTGCAGCTTTGTTGAGTATAGGTAAGAGATTGCAAAAGCACCTTGCAGCAGCCATGCAGAGAAAGCTCTAAGAAAGCTCTAAATCTGTACCTGGGAGCCATCTCGCAGGGTCGTGTCATATATTGACACGTAACGATCAGTCGCAGGGCCAGCTTCCTCTGCTGCACCGACCTGTCCACAGGTTGGTGGCTCAAAGTCAGGTGCACCAAGGTATATGCTACTTCATGAATTGCTTCGCAGCACATGAATGATGATGCCTATAAACGTACCAATCTTGCTACCTCTACTGTGTCTGCATAGATAGCCTCTGCATTCGTCCGCCTCCGGGCTTGTCTCATAAGCACGCCCTTGTGAATAGTTGGCAAGAGCTTCGACGCCCGATGCCAACATGCAACGCTGCAGACGAAGCAGCATTGTCATCAGCTACAAAATGTCAGAGCAGTAAGAGCATAGCACGTCTTCCTCCTGTCACTGGTAGGTGTGCCAAATCTGCAAAGAATGCACAGGCTTGACAAAGAGCTGCAGTGCTGCCACTGATTGTCGGACAGCACCACTCAGAGACGGCAGCCAGCAGACTTGACCGAGACGTACTGCTCGGTGACTGTCATGCTTGGCTGGTCGTTGTAGCTATTTATCGGATTACCAGACAATGGGGCCTTGCAAGCCAGTACATTGTCAGCATCAGCTTTCGAGTGGCTATTTCACCTCAATTGCAGATTCTTGGCGCGTTCCGAGGCAACCAGGCCCGGCGCCAAGAAGCCGGGCATCAGGGTGGCTTGGCGCAGGGCCATGGGCCCTCTGGCAAGCCTCGGTGGCAGAGCCAGGCCCTCCGTGGTCGTCGTCGTCCGGAGCTCAGCCTCCCACAGCAAGGCCTCCGGCACCGCCGCACACGGCTGCCCGCCGGCTCCGCCGCCGCCGCATCCGCATCATCCGCCGCTGCGCCCGCCGCCGCCGCCGCCGCCGCCGCCGTCCGCCGAGGCACTGTGCAGGAGGGGGACGGGGGAGGATGGGGCTGGCCAGGCCCCCGGAGTAGGCTCGTTAGGAGAGGGGGCCTGGCCGCAGAGGCGAGGCCCTGGTCACGTCTTTAAAGTAACTTGGGGGAGAGCGGCGCGAGATCCAGGGGAGGGGGGAAATGGAGGGGTGAGGAGAGAGGCGGGAGCATCTCGCGCTATCCGGGCCGGGCGCGCCGCCACCGCCGCCTGCCACGTCAACTCAGCCACGTAGGCGACATCCTGCCACGTTTCGCAGAAGGCTGCCACATCGGCGGGGAGCTGCCACGTGGTCCGCGGAGGGGCAGCCCGAGGGGCGGGGAGGCCGGTTGGCAGGCTGCCGAGTTCCGGAATGCCCGTTTTCGACCGAGGCAGTAGTCTTGACTGGCCCGGCGCTGGAGCACACGTGGATGCCACGTCCTCAAGAGGTGGCGCCACCGTGGCAGCAGTTGCTGTTGGCCATTTCTGCCCAGGCTGAAGCTCCGAAACCCTAGTCCCCGCCCCCGCGCCATAGACCGGCGCCGCGGCGCGCGCCGCTGATCGCGGCGGGCTCCTCGGGCCCTCCATGGCCATCCCGCGCCGCCACTGAGCAGGGCGAGCCCGGCGTCGGGGCCGCGGCGGCGGGCCGGGGGG
>WELB01000037.1:244391-254760 GCA_009602725.1 Spirogloea muscicola
CGGCGGCGGGCGGCGGCGGCGGCGGGGACGAGGGCCGCCTGCAGGCAGCGCGCCCGGGCGAGGCCCCCGAGGCGCCGCCACGTGTCCCCCGACGAGCCTTGACTCGGCGGGCACGCAAGGGGGCTCGGGATCAGCCGTCCGCTGGTTCGGGCACCCCATTGTTGGCGACCTCCACTGCAGTGTTGCAGCGCCTTTCAGGTCCTTTCGGGCGGTCACCTTTGGCAGCCCTCGCCCCCCCTTGGGAAGGCCAACTTTCTTCTTACCACTTCACTCGGCGGGCAGGAAGAGCCTGGGGGATCAGCCGTCCAGAGTTCGGGCGCCGCTTTGGTGCGACGTCCACCTCATGCTGGCCCATGTTTACCAACAGCAGCAGCAGGTGATGTGCGTCTGTGGCATGTGCTTGTCGTTGTACCTGGCCACTCAGGGCCCCCGTCAACCAACAAGCGACTCCCCCCCCAACACCCACGAGCTTTAGTTGATGGCAGCAAGGGCTTGAATTTGCTGGCAGGTGATCGTGCACCGATTGCTGACCTCTACTGGCTGACCCGTTGTGACTGTGCAGGTCGGAATGCTGAGCGAGTCAGCTTAGTAGCAGGTCATGTGCATCTGTAGATGTGCTTGCTTTCGTCATCGGCCATGTAGGCCCTCCATCACTCAGTCCAGGCATTCTCCCCCACGCCGGCAGAGCAGTAGGTTTAGATGCACTTGTCGATGTACTTGCCTTTGTACCTGGCGGCTTTGGCCATCGCCAGTGGCCACGGCGCTCTCCCAGGACGGTCTTGCGCTCCCCTGGTTCTGCCGCGACGCGTGATCCGAGCTGTCTGGCTGCCTGCCACCACCGGGGCTTTGGCTGTAAGCGGCTTCGCCGTGCCTCGTCAAACGCCGTGGCCACGGGCAACCCTTGCATAGGGCTTCTGCACGTTTTGCACAGACCTTGCAATGCCATGCATGCACACCTGGAAGAGCTCCCAGCGGAGTGTTTCACCATATGGTGATGGCGAATTCCCCTGGCTGCCCTATGTAGGTCTTCAGATGTGCTTGCCTTTGAACTTGGCCAATTGGCTTCCCTTTGTTTCATACACGAAATTTCCTGGCTGCCCAGGAGTGAAGCGCCAGGAGTACGTGCCACGCTTTCACGGATCACTTTCAGTAAGCTTTGGCGAGGTTTTGATTCCGCGTACTGATATGACAGAGTAGCGAAGGTGGCAGTGGTACATGCAATTTTGCTGATTGCGTCACTTGACCCTTTCATTATGACTCGCAGCTGCTAAAATGGTGTTTCTGGACCTTGGCACAAATTGCAAACGACCCAAGCTTTTTCCTTGTCAACTGCTGGACGCTTACTCGTTGTGACTGCATGTGGTAATCGAAAGTTTTTGCCTACTAGAATTTGAATGAATTGTGCAATGAACAAATTAGGATCATAAGAGGAAAGAAATCAGGGTTTTGCGGAAATGAAATGATTTACAGATCCATTTAGAAACACATGATGTCGACATTTCACTCCACAAGCCGTAGAGACCTTACATTTCTGAATTGTAATCTGAATTTGCATCGCTCGCAATTTAAAGTTCAGTGACCTGATATTTTGTAACTTGTAAGTTTTAGACTATCTGCGACTAGATAGCAGTGGCATTTTCTAAACCACATAAGAGAGACTTACTGGTCACAGCCTGGTAGTTACTGTTTTCATCGCAACAGCAATATGTTGTGAAGGGCAGCAAATTTGCTGGCAACATAGATCATGTGTTACAGCTCAAGGCTTTCACAAAAGGATGTGGCATTGTACATACTAGGGGTAGACTGACTCATATCAGCTACGAGTCTGTCTGATCTCTGTAGTTTTCATCAACAGCGTTGGCAGAATGTGGTAAGAGGGCTGAATAGGGATGTCTAGAAGAGGTTTGATTCCAGTTGATAGGTATAGATACCTACGTTTGAGTGGGTTGATCCCAGCTCTTCGAAATGTAGGATGGCTATCAATCAGCCAAGAGAAGGAGTAGAAAGTGACCGATGAAACCCCATGGCACTTCTGGACAGTCTCATTCTGGCTTTGACCATCCATGGCAAACTTCAACAGCAACTTGTACATGTTGAAGTTGGCAGTGGAGAGTGCTGCTATACACAATCTGAACTCAGTTCACCACTTGAACGGAGCAACTTTTAGCCGCTTGTGCAGCTCTCCACTGAGATACTCAGACTGCAGCAACTGTCTTGGCCGGTGCGGCTCCAGGTGCCCCGTTGGTGTCTATGTAGTCCTGATAGCCAGTTGCTCCTCGCTCGGAGCGTGCATTCTCTGCAAATTTGAGGGATGCAACGTGCTTGTTCTCCATCTTCTCCTCTGCTGACCACTCATTGCCATAGTAATTCTCCTCTGCAGAAAGATTGAGCAAGGCAAAGATGGATAAGCACAGATAGCACATCACCGGACAAGCATAGCATCATGACGTATGAAGCTACGCAAATTGATTTGACTGCCTGACTAGCTGATGTCCAGCTATGAGCAACAAGTGTGAGCTTCAAACCCATTTTACATGAGCTATGCCTTCCCAAGTTTTGCAGGACAAGATTTGACTAATTACATGGCACTTTCAGCTCAGATTACCTGTGCTTGCTGCACGAGCAGGGAAGATAGCTCCACCCCACATGGGGAACCAGACAAGAAGAATGATGACGCAGACGCAGATGATCATCACCCCCATCCATGTGAGCCCTTGCTCTGTGGTGTAGGCAGTTCCCGTGAAGAATATAGCCTGCAAAAGCAGCCAGTTGTTAGGGTCACTTGCTGCCAAAATAGCAGTCAGGCAAGTCTCATCGGCAGAGGGTCAAAGATCATAAGAGTATAGCTACGCCAATGCGTCTTACTTGAGTGATGGCAGAACCAGCATTCCCTCCAGCACCCACAAGTCCAGAAATTACGCCCAATGAGCGTCTGGAGACGAAGGGGATGATGCCAAATGTACAACCACAGGCAGCCTGCCATGGAGATACAAAGGACGCCAGCCCAACTTAGTAACATTAAGAAACATGCTGTAGTTAGTAATCTCTAAGTGTTCCTGCCCATTTTCCTGCCGCGTAATGTCTTCTATTGAGCATATATCATGACTTGGTCCCAGTACACAGGTATGTTATGGCACATCTAGATCAATGGTGCAGACTTGGCACCTGCACAAAGAAGCTGAAAATAAGCATAATGACGATAGAGAGCGCCAACGTGTTGATCTTGCCCAGGATGAGGCAGAAAACTCCTCCAAGTGTCTGCAATGTGATAGCCAAGACTGTGAGCATGTTGTACAATCAGTGCAGATGGTTTTGCATGCAATTGAGATATGACACCACGCTAACAGCACTGCATCAGTGCACTGTCTTCTTTGTTCTTAAGAGAGATGCAGCTCACCTGAATGATGTATAGGAGCCATATACGGCCCCTCATTCCATATCTGGCACCGGACATGTCAGACATAACACCACCCAGAGGCCTAGAGAAAATATTCATCAGACCAAAGGAAGCTGCAACGTAGCCAGCATCTGCAGAGGCGCGAGTACAGATAGGTGAGAAGCTGACCCGGTCGTTGTTGGCAACTAGAGGCACTGTGATGGGTAAATTACTATCAGATTGATATGGCTTTACCTGTGAGGTTCATGTCGAAGCGGTCATAGAAGTAGTTGGCAATGACGTTATCGATGGTCAATTCAACTCCAAAGCAGTAGCCGTAAGTAATGGTGAATATCCAAGTACGATAGTTGGAGACCGCATTCCAGATTACCTGCACATCAGAGGTAGAGTCAGCGGAGAAGTTTTTGCCAGGAAATGGCCTCGAGTATGCAAGCATCCGAGCTGCAGAAGAGTAATAAGTGATGAAACGCACCTTAGTTCCACTGTCGCTGACCTTCTGACCCGACTTCTTCAAGGCTCTGTACTGCCCATCGGGCAAATCTTGAGCAAAAAATAGCAGAAGTAGTCCCATTAGGATATGGACCACAGCTGGTACGAAGAAGGCAATGCGCCACGCGGTGAACTCCGATGATCCTATGTCCTTATGGATGAGGTTGTAGATAAGAGGCATGATGAGCTGCAAGAAACATCACAATGGTCAATGTGAAGGCATTGTCACCCAGAGCTTGCGACAATCGGCTGCAGAAGTTAAGTGGCCTTGTAGTAAGAGATTTGATATGTCTGAGCAGGCTACAGATCTTCATATCATAACATGCACTTGAAGCTTGAGAAGATAGTGACTGTACCTGGGTTGCCCCTCCCCCAAGGTTCCCCCAACCAGCAGCTAGACCATTAGCCACTCCAATAATTTTGGTGTTGAACATGCTGCTCATCCAATACTGCATGCCACATCAATGGCGCGCTATAATTTAAGAGCAGCCGGTGTGCAACACACTTCTAAGTGAGCTAGTTGACCAAGACAAAGCCCAGTGCCACAACATTCTAAGCTCCACAGGTACAAGCGCTGCTGACAATTTGCAAATTCGGATGCAGACGCCATGTGTAAGCAATGTAGTCCCTACGTGTATCTTACCTGGCAGCTGACGAATGTGCCCAAAGAAAGGCCGATGCAGCACCTCACAATCATGAACCCTATGTAGTTGCGAACGAAGCACATGGACATGACTGCCGGAGCAGTGAGCATGAGCAGAGCAGCAGCACTCTGCCGAGGTCCAAAAAGGTCACACAGTGTTCCTGAATCGAGAACCCCAGTCCCAGATAAATTTGTCAGTCAAGCACGGAACCACTTTTGTTAGTCTGGCGTGGGACAATCTTACAAATTTTAGCTCGGCCTGGTCTTGCTTGCAATTGCAGACAGGCACCTAGCAGCAAGAATGACGTGCCAGGATGGGAAAGAGTAGCCTGGAGGACCACTGGAGCACTGAGGCAGACTTACCGATCATCAGACGGGAGAACAAAGCACCAGTGACAGCGGCAATTCCAGCATTGCCGATATCGGACTTGGTCAAGTCCAGGTTCTCGCGAATGACGGGGATCAGTGGAGGGGCTGTTCAAGGACAAAATGGGAGCTGCAGTCAGCATGGCATCCAGCAGAATGTAGAGCTCAGAAATTGCTGCGAGGTCGCCCTAGGTCTGTAGGTCTCAGTGCCCGACCCAGAAAGTAAAAGACCACATCTCACCAGCAAAGGCAGACACGAAGGCTGTGAAGAAGGAAATCCAGGAAAGGTGGAATGACCGCATATGCGGCTGTGCGATGCTGCATGCACAACGAAGATTGATGAGGCATTAGGCAGGCCCAAGTCAGCCACACCAGCTTGGTCGTCTGAATGATGTCCCGGGTGGCTAGGTCTGCTATCCCACGAACAATACAATGAGGCGGGAGGTTTGAACATTGTCTCATTAATCAGAGCCTGTGCCCTCACCTGTAGAGCCTGATGGTCGTCGCCTTGTGCTCAGAGTCCACCGGCTGCTTGAATTTGCTGGTGGGGTCGTTGTTCTGACCGGTCCAGCTGTTGTATCCAAAAACAGATTCCCTGCAATCGCGGCACCACGCGATAGGCCACTGGTGAGCAAGAAGCTTCAATCCATAAATTGAAGTCTCCAGGGGTGCCAGAGGCGCAGGAAGCGGCTGGGGCGGCAGATTGCCTTCAGAAGGCAGAGAGAGAGGCAGCTCTCAGAAGCGAGATCAACTCGACGACCACACCAAGGCAGTGGTGAGCAGGGGCGAGGCAATGGCGGGCCTTACTTGCCAGTGACGCCCCTCATGGACGACCCGGGCTCGCCGACGCCCTCCTGGCCCACCGGGGGGCCCATGTGGCCCTCCATGGCCAGCTACGGCGCCGCGATCGGGCACCGCAAGCCGGAGCAAGGAGGGAGCCGAGCAAGTGAGCGAGCGCGAGACGAGCGCCGGAGCCGGCGCTAACGAAGCCGCGGGCTCGTCGGCGAGGCGAGGCAGAGGCGTAAGGCTAATGGGAGGCGCAGGCGGCCGCGGGGCTCGGGCTCGGCCTCTGCGGCGGCTGCCTGCAGTGGGGTCTGAGCTTCGGAGACGTGCAATGGCGGGCCTTAAGCTCCGGAGGGGGGCGTCAACCGGGGCGGGGGGGGGGCCCGCCTGTAACTGCCAGTTACGGCTAACCGCGGCCTGTAAACGGCACGGCCGCGAGGGAGCCCCGCGCTGAAGGGGGCCATTAGCGTAACGGCGGCGGTGGTCGAGGCGGCGGTTAGCTGACGGTCCCCCGTGATCGGATCCGGGGTACGCCCCCGTGGCCCCCCCCGGCCAACGATCTGGATCCGTGATCGAATGGCGGCGCGGCGGCGCCCAGACGGTGCTTGTTACTGCCCACGCCCTGCCCGGGCGCGGATCAAATTCCCGGAGCCCCGGGAGGCGGGCTTCGGCCGGGGCCATGGGAGCCGCGCGGCTGTGACGATGCCCCGTGGGCTGCCACGGGGAGCGTAGACAGCCAATGAGCTGCCGCCAATTGTAGCCACATGCCTGACAGCAGCCAATTGTTGTCTGGAACGCAGATGTCTCCACCAATGAGAGTGCGCTGGCGCGCGGGTGGGCAATAAAGGGCGCCCCCTGCTGGCGGCTCTTGGGACGCGCCAAGGGCCGCCTTGGCGGGTCGCCCCCACACGCGGACGGCTGCGATGATGTGATGCATCTCCTGGACGCGCCTGTGCGCCGCACGATCCAGGCGCCGGAGGCGGTCCGCCAATCAAGACGCCGATTATAGACCCGTGGGTACCCCCCGGGATCCACGTGGCCGGCCCGCAAAGTGGGGTTGCGTCTCTGTGGGCGTTAGAAAAAGCAGCTCCGCCGCCATTGGTCTCGGCCGTCCGCTCTGCTGTCCAGCGCCCTCCGGTCCAGCGCGTCGCTTGACCTTTTTCCCACTTTCAAGGCTGGCCAATCACGCCCCTTTCGCCGGACTCTCTCTTCCCCATTCATGCTGATGAGTTGGCCCTCTCACAACCACCGGTCTCCATCTGGAAATGCTGCTCCTCCTTTCTAAATCGGCGGCTCCTAACGAGAGTATCAGTTGATCGTCCCACTGGAAAAGCTTCGGAAAGAAGGACATCTTAAAGTAGAGGAAGAAAGCGCGGCCAGATTGTTTGGTGGCTGGGAAAGGCCAGCCCAAAGAAATGGACAAGGTCTGAAGGAGCCGGAGTGCGAAGGACTAAGACATCAGCCAGGGAACGCATACCTGTAGAACGAGACCGTGTATTAGAAAGAAATGTAGGCCAAATGGCCAGGTGCAAAGGAAAAGAGGGCGATAGCCTTCTTCTTGATAGCTGTGATTGGCCGCCCAGATAAAAAGGACGAAAGCACTTTTGGGAAAGCGCTTATTGGACCTTGTCGATATTTCCGGGCTGGATGTACACAGCTCTCGCCCCCTCTGAGCTGGTCGAGCCTGGTGGCACAAGAGCTTGTTAATTGCAGGTATTCAGGCATCGGTTAGCGACCTCTATGTGTTGACTCGTGACTACTGAGCGGGTCAGCTTAGCAGTAGGTGATGTACATCAGATGTCAATGTGTTTGCCTTTGTACTTGGCCACACAGGCCCTCCATCACTTTATAAAGACTCCATTCTCTCTTGCTTGACCTCCTTCACCACCTTGCGCGACGAGCAGCAGCCCGCCGCCACGGGCAGCAGGGCAAGCAGCCTGGCTTCAATGTCGCCGGGTCCCTCGCTCAAGTCTTCCGAATGCGCTTGGCTATCTCTTTGCAGCGGTCCCTTGCTTTCGCGGCTCACTTGCGCGCAGGCCGCGCTTTGGCGGCGGCCTCCGGCTTCCGTCAGGGCAACGTCTTTCCGCCTGCGAGCTATTCCGACTCGCATCTTTCTGACTAGAGGTTACTGAGCGTCCCCTTCGCTGATGTCTTCGTTCTTAGCACCCCGGCTCCTTCAGACCTTGTCCATACCTTTGGGCTGGACTCTCCCAGCCACCAGTTAATGTGGCCGCGCTTGTCTCTTGCAGCTGTCTTAGTCTTTAGCACTCCGGCTCCTTCAGATCTTGTCATTCCTTTGGGCTGGCCTCTCCCAGCCACCAGTTAATGTGGCCGCGCTTGCATTTTGGCCCCTTCGAACCTTTGTCAATTCTTTTCGGGCTGACTTTTCACAACCCATGCCCCCATTGGTACTTGTCATCATTTTATGGGCTGGCTCGTTTTGGCCCTAGCCCCTTCGGAAGAGTTTATTAACTTCGTAGATTGGCCCGCCCCCCATGGATGAGCTTCTTTATCTTCTTCTTCGCAGCCCTCCTCAGTAGCGCCTTCTTGATACGTTTTCTTGGGCCCTGGCCAACTACAGTCACTGCAAACCTCTGCGGAGCTTGCCGTTTCTCCCTTTTTAATATTTGCTTGTACAAGTCACGGTCCAATCGGTCGTCTGCCTTGCCGTAGACCTTGGTGGAAGGGGTGACACAAAGCCAGGAGGCCAAAGCTGATGTGATTGGAGAAGTGTTAGCTGTACCTGGCTGCGGCTTGCTCAGTACAACGAGCTCCTTTTATATTTGTCGGGCTCGGCAAGATTAAATCCAAAGGGAGAATCTGAGGCCGTTTGTCGTTGACCGTTGGTTTCTGTGTGCGACCACCATAGCTCGGTGGATCCTTGATGGCATGCAACACAGTATTGGCATTGCCTGCTTGTCTGGAAACAGCACTACACTTGAGCTGGCTAATGGCGAGCTGCATTCTAAACAGGGCAGTACCAGCTGCGTGCTGCAACAAAGGCTGCACGCTAGATGTGTACTTCAATGTCAGTAGCTTGCAGCGTGAGCTTGCCCATGCTTGCCCTTTGAAACCTCCCTCCGCTGATGTCCGTGGGCCAGTCAGGAAGCTCAAGTCTCAGCCCAGATGATAGTGTTAGGTGGACACTGCAGTACATCTTTGCAAGATAAGGCTTACGGACCGGCAGAGAGCAAATGGTGTGCAACTTGACATTACTGTTGATGTGCTGATGATCATCGCAGTACTACATTCGCTGCTGCTTTGCCTCTGCTATCTTACTGCCACTACTCGTGAGCGTTCAGGGCTGACGTACAGGGCTTTGACACTGACGCCCACACGAGAAGGGCAAAGGGCTTTCGCGTCTGCTGTCCTTGTCAAAAGAGAGAGAAAGACGCTTCCAGGAGAGGGCGGTGGCTGGGAGAGGCCAACCCAGAAAAAGAATTTAACAAAGTCCGAAGGGGCCAGGGAAAACGCTAAAGTACACACGGAATCAAGGAGCTACGAAACACTCAGTTAACCCGTACGAAGCAGCCGCAGGTCGGAGAGAGTAGTCTCCTGGTAGCGGGTCCCCTGGCTAAGGCCAGAGGCTGCAGCTAAGGCCCGACCGGCACAGAGATGCAGCGCGCAAGCCAAAGCCCTGCTTCAGGGTAAGGGCCTACACATGCCCAACAGTTAGGTAGAGCAGCTGTCGCCTCCACCTCTTTGGAGAACCAGCAGAATGCTGCTGCTATTTGTTAAGGAGGGGCATTGAGAAACGGAAGACCAGCTTTTCAAAGAACGCGACTGCTGATGTGGGGCGGCTGAAAAACAGCCTTAGTGCTGAACCAAAAGATATTGGAGTTATATGTACACTGTGCAGAGCCGTCACGTGGGCAACAGGGCACTCTCTGTACCCCCAAGTCAGCGATAGGATATCAGATGAGCTGAGGCAAGCGAGAGCCAGTGCGAAAACCAGAGACTGCAGCAAAGGTGCGATCGGCACGGCGTTGTAAAGAAATTGGATTGGGACCGCTGGAGGCACATGGATAGATCCATGCGGTGGCAGGAACAAGACCAAAGGCACGGAGCCTCCAGGACGTGCCTCACCCTGCTCGTGGCGGCGCTAATCAGCTCGAGAGATCAGCAACAAGGACCACCGACCCTCATAAAACCTGTGGATGTCCATGGCAGGCGGATTGATGGTATCCCCAGCAGGGTTGTACTTGTCGTATTGGATCCTTGGCGACCTTCACAGCATAACCGGCCTCAGAGGTGACGGGGCCTCTTTGAACTCTGATTTTCATGGGCTGGCCTCCCACAGCCATAGAGAAGAAGGCTGGCATAGCCAGCCCGAAAAGAAAGGCCATCGCCCTCTACTGCCGGATATGCCGGATATCAAGACCAATCCAAGGAGTCTGGCACGTCTCACATCGCTCGCAACGCCTGGGGCAACGGATTGGCTCACCACACACGCAATCCACAACGCTTTCAAAATCAGCCCTGAAGCATTCCGGACGCTTCTCCAGCTGTTCCTGGGCCTGCCCCCGACCTGCCTGATTGGAGTAACTCAGTGTGAGTGTGGCTTCCGTACGGAGGGCGGAGACCTAGCCACCCACATGCTGCGGTGTCCCACAGGCCCTGAGGTGGTGGGCGTCCACAATCTCCTACGGGACGCCCTGGCGGGCTTGATGCGCGACGCCGGCTACCGCGCC
>WELB01000037.1:267505-280387 GCA_009602725.1 Spirogloea muscicola
TTTTTTTTTTGCTCGGCGCGGCTGCGTGCCTTCTGGCGGCGCTCGCCGGCCCTGGCCTGGCCAGCGTCGAGGGCTGCCCCCGTGGCGGCGGCAGGGCGGCGGCGGTGGTGGTGGCCGAGGAGAGCCGGCGATGGTCTCCTCCCACGCCGGCCGTGCTGCAGCAGCTGGCCGTGGCGCCGGCTTCCGGGCGCCGCGGCTCCGGCAGCGAGCCCGTGGAGTGCACCGTGGAGCTCGCCGCCAAGGCGGCCATGGAGGCGTCGGCCGCCGGCCCAGAGGAGGAGGTGAGCCATGGCAGCAGGCACTTCCCTTATGCTCATGCGGCCTTGACCCTAAACCCTAAACCCTAAACCCCTAAACCCTAAACCCTAATTGGCGCTTGACAAGCTCAATATCAGGCACGTCTTGCCGTTTGCTGCGCTTCCAGGGCGTAGGGTTCAGGTTTTTCAGTGGGTAGGGTTCAATTCTGAGCAGCAAGCGACACTGCACTCTCCCTCTCCAAAGTCCAGTCCTGGCAATCTACAGCTTATGCTAATTGCTTTAGATGATCATTTAGTAGATGCATTACTTGATGTTGCAGCATCAGGTTGGATTACATCAACAAAAGAAGGATTCTGGATCCCATCTTGCACTGCTGAAAACATGCAGCGAGCTGCGTAGCTTAAGCTTTTTGCTTGTGGCGAGACTGCCAGAATGCTCCAGAGGCTCTGACTGTCAATGTGGCATCTGCGGTCCGGCGCAGGCCACGCCCGAGGAGCTGGCTCTCGAAGCCTGGACAATCGTCAGTGAGAGCTTCCTGGATGCACGCCACCGCGGCTGGACGCCCAAAGCCTGGGCGGTCAGGCACTGCCACAACCCTGTGCCTCAATTGCTTCCACTGCCCCCATTTCTAGGTGTAGGACTAGGATATCGATATTGTCAAAAGAGGTGTAGGCTACAATCTGATGCTGAGGTTGGGTTCATGCAATGTCGCCTTCACATCTTGACTTTATAGTTGCCGTGAGCAACGTGGCTTGGCATGTGTTCTCCTTTGCTTTGCATCTGCGTACGGACCTCACCTGCTCTGTCCTGCAGCGTGCTTCGCCTGGTGCGATTATTCCAAGCCTGATTTGCATAACACAGCCCATTGAGCAACATTAGCTGGAACTGACGATGAGAAGTGACCAAATACATTTTGGGGCTGTCGCTATGACGACATCTGCAACCATGAAGTCATAGTCTCTTCTGGCTGCATGCAAATCTGGGACTCCAAATTTTGACGAAGAATTTGTGGATTTTGAGCAGGCAAAGCGCACAGAACTGCTCAGGTGGCCCCTGAGGAGCAAGATGGCTGCGTACAGTGCCATTAGCTCGATGCTTACCAGCCTGCAAGATCCCTACAGCCGCTTCCTTACACCTGAGCAGGTTGGGGGAGTGGGCCGCTTGTGATATCTGTGGATGTCGAGGATCTTAAGTAGTGCACTTTTATGAGTTGCAGATTAGGCTAAGTAGAGCATATGGTTGGCATGCTCATCATACCATTCAGCGAGCTTGAGGCAGCTTCACAAGTAGGGTCATGGAAGTGATGCATGCACATCTAACAGGGATTTTCATTAGCAAGAATTGAGCAGGAGTATAGTCCATCGTACTCTAGGTGGCAGTGGCAGCAGGTATTTGCTGGCCAAGATAACATATAGCCTCGTAAAATGCTTGGCAAGTTGTCCTTAGCTTTGATGACTTAGCCCTTGTCCCTTGTCCTGGCCAATACAGTTCTCGGAGCTCGCCAAGTACGACGTTACAGGGGTGGGCCTCAATATCGTTGAGATTGGAGGGCCGGAGGGCAGGGGAGACCGGCGGCTCGTCGTCCTTGGGCTCGTTATCAATTCCCCCGCAGCCAAGGCCGGCATGCGGCAGGTCTTACTCGCTTGTCGTCTTCCGCCTCCAGCAGGTCGCTGCAGTCAGCATTTCAAACAATAAATAATTTGCCGTCAATCTCAATTACAAGCCTCGCCATCTACGGAGTGC
This sequence comes from Spirogloea muscicola, assembly GCA_009602725.1. Lineage (NCBI taxonomy): Eukaryota > Viridiplantae > Streptophyta > Zygnematophyceae > Spirogloeales > Spirogloeaceae > Spirogloea > Spirogloea muscicola. The sequence continues at coordinate 269,507 of WELB01000037.1, forward strand.
CGTTGAATATGGCCAGTTATGTCTGTTCATATGTGCTCCTCTCTTCCTTCTCAATCCAGCAGCATGACAGAGGTTTGCTCTCAAACAGGGCGATGAGATACTAGAGGTGAACCAGGAGAGTGTGGCCGGCAAGTCAGCTTTTGATGTGTCCTCGCTCATCCAAGGCCCCAAGGGCACCCAAGTCTCTCTGCAGGCGAGCCTTGTGTTGCCCTCAAGTCATTTTCATTGATATTTAGCACCAGTGTGCTCGATCGTGCATGCGCTGAGGTCACCTAAGCAGGTCGGCTCAAATTGAGCTCAGGATGATACAACCTAGTCAATGCATCACACGTCTGGAGAATAAATCCTGCAGGTGAGGCGCGGCGACTGTGGGCCCATTCAGACGGTGAGCCTGCAACGTCAGATGGACGTGAAGACGCCAGTGCTCTACCGCTTGCAGAAGGGCACAGGCCCAAACCGCGGCCAGAAATTTGGCTACATTCGACTACGGGAGTTCAATGCCCTGGCTAAGCGCGACCTTGTCACAGGTGCATGCAGCCATATCATTGTGGCAGCTAGCAGATATATAAAGACCAAGACTCTGTTGTTCTTCTCTGTACCATAATAGTAGCTGCAAGTAGAACCTGATGATTCCAGTGCCTACCGAATCCAGCTGGCAAGCACCAATGATGTCCTTGTACTTCCATTGATGTGGGAATATGGCAACATCATCTAGTCGTGCCTTGGTCTCTTGGGGTCTTGTGCAGCCATGAGGAGGCTGCAGGATGCTGGTGCCACCTCGTACACTCTGGACATCCGGGACAATGGCGGCGGCCTGGTCCAGGTTAGCTCTGAGACTGTCTTACTTTGCATTGGTAAATGATTTTCATTCTCCCTTCCTCGTGTTTATTTTCTACATTTTGGTCCCCTGCCATCTTGTGTTGAAGCAACAAAGAGTCCTACAAGCTGACTGACTGAGCCTGCATCGCCATCTTGCAATCCTGTGTAACGCTCTTAGATGTCAATTTATTAAGCAAAAAGGCCCGTGTATGTTCTGGGCTACGGCTTGATGTTGGCTCAGCTGATTTTACATTATGTTGCCAAACGTAGTACAGGCTGGAGTTGAAATCTCCAAGCTCTTCCTCGATGATTGGGCAGTGGTGGGTCTCTCCTCTCTTCCTCATACCAGTGATGTCTACAGCTTGCTACGCTTCAGCCTGACTGTCTACTTGCCAGCAGCCTGCTCTCATCTGACAGATGTTTGTGGACAAAGACGTGCAGGTAGTGTACACGGAAGACCGGGACCCACAGAACCTGAAAAGTGTGATGGCAAGAGGCCCTCCGTTGTCGCATGCTCCTTTGGTGGTAAGGAAGAGTATCTACCTTGACTGGCTCATTATATACCATGTTGGGTGGTCGCAACAGTTGCTACTTAAGAATCATAGTTTGAATCTCTCAAGGACGAGATTTCTTAAAGCTAAATCGTTCTTTGCGGACTCTACACATTTGCATGTTTGCTGAGTACGCTAATCCTACAAGCAAATAGCGCACCAAAAAGTCATGCAAGATATAGTATGTGCACGTAGGCATGCTCAGAGATAAGTTTAGCCTGCGGTCTTCCTGACTGGGTGCAGTGACCAATTGCTGAATCTGTTACATCCAACTACTTTCACTAACTAAGTCTATGTGACACACTTTTCAGGTTCTTTCAACAGGTTCTTGTCAACGACCGGACAGCAAGTGCTAGTGAGATAGTAAGAGCCCAATCGTTTCATGTGGCATCATCTGCCTCCATATGGTGGTGCTTCAAGTGCCACGGCTCCTGAATAAGTGCATGTGATCAGACCAAAAGTGGCCTCATGAGCTGTCAGTCCTTCCTAGTATTGCATGAGAATTGTCAGCATGCAGAGCTAAGCAAGTCTGATCATTGCATTAGCTTCAGTATTTAGCCTGTGCTGTACGCACGCGCTGCAGTTAGCGGCTGCATTACATGACAACTGCCGGGCAGCTCTAGTTGGACAACGGACGTTCGGGAAGGTATGTGTGATCCAGCATGCTTTGGCTTCCTCCTGGACAGAATATGCACTTCACATAAGCTGATCACCGTGCACATCCTCTACTCCTGTAAATTGGTAATTCCAGATGACAACTACTTGCAACCCATTAGAGCCAGACTGTCTTAAACACTTCCATGGCGTATGCATCATGGACACACCAGCACATGACTTTCGTTTCCTTCCTGTCCAGGGCCTGATCCAGTCAGTCTATGAGCTGAGCGATGGCTCCGGCATCGTGTTGACAGCCGGCAAGTATGTCACGCCCGCCAAGAACGACATTGACCAGAACGGCATTCAGCCCGACTTCTCCTCGCTACCAGGTGTGCTTGACCACCTAGACCATGCCAAGCATGACCAGTGTTGGATCTGCATCTCCTACGTCTCTAAACGAGACGTAGGAGATTCACCTGCAGCGCCTCCAACATAGTCTCCTTCTAGAAGCTGCAAAACTGCTATTGCAACGAGCAGGAGCTACTACCTTGACAGCACCTCGCTGCAACAACTTATTGTTACACTTTCGTCCATGTAGTCAGTATCACCATGTTGTGATTGGCAGCTGCCTGGGGCTCCTCGGCTGTGCAGGGCTGTCAGAGGTCAAGCAGAAGCTGGCAGCCTGCCGCGTGCCTGCTGTGTGAACTTTGGCACTCCCTGTTAACAGCGAGGGGTCACGGTGGTCACCGGACTGGCTGCCAGACCACCTAGCAACTAGGAGCACCTGCAGTTGCTGTGGTCACAATGCCACTATCATTCATCACTGCACTCTTTGCTGCTCAAATCAGCCAATGCCCATCGTCGGGCATCACTGAAGCAGCGGCTGCAATATCCATCTGCCACGTTGATCTGCTCAGGTGTCCCCACGCCACTGTTGGCTGGCCGGGCACCAGTGGCTTAGTGCTTCAGTATGCTCATCAAGTAACTTCCAGTTGAGCAACTGATTGATCTGTGACTCTCCAGCTTGCTTACATGCTGTCCTTGACTAGTTAGGGGCAAGGTGCAGCTGCGCCGGAAGTGGAGCATGCACTTGCTCGTCAAGGGGAGCATTACCCCTCACACTCCAAGTAACTTCCTCCAGATTCACCTCCATATGCCTTACCTATTGTGTTAGGGTCTCTACTACCTAGACATGTTCCTAGCACGATACACCTTCAGGGCCATGCGCGCACTCCGCTGACGAACTCTTGTAGGCAGCAAGCGCAATTGGAGATCCTTCAGTGAGACACTGTTACAGTGGCCAGGATCGCATCCTCCATTTTTCAACCTTACAGGCAGACCAAGCTTTAGATCTTCATCAATAAATTAGAGCTGAGATTCTGATGCAGTGACACATCACTGGTCTCCTGGTAGTGAAGTTGTTAGCAAAGGGCCAAGGAGACACGCAAGTGCAGATGAAGGTATTGCGAAGCTTCACTGACAGCGCCTTTGGTGCTCTAGTTCAATGGCAAGTGACTCCACTGCACTAATCACTGCACTGACCAGTGTGACTACCTGAAGGCATGCGTTGAGATATATGTCAGGCTGCAAATCTAATCAAGCCACTTGAAAGTCTACTCAACACATTCTGGCAACGAGCAAAGATCTCTCTCAAATCTCAACAATCTGGAATTGCAGTCGCAGTCCTGCCAACGAAGACTGTCACTCAGCAAGGACCCGTGCTCTCCATAAGAGATTAGGACGACAGCGCCGCTCCTAAGGAGATATTGTGTGGTATTGCGAACCCCATAGATAGCAAGCAGCCTGCAAGTGAGTGCAACCCTGCCAGGACACACCGAGTTGTATGACTGCGGTCAAAGTCTGTGCGAAGGCGATTTGCCCCATTCTGTTGCAGCACATTAATTTGTGCGGTTGCTGTTGCACAGAAAGGCAGATGCCCGACTCCACTGTGACTCTCTTACAGCTGGCAAAGCAGCAAAGCGCTTCCGAAGCAATGGCACAGCAGTCGAACATTCTAGGCTCACCGCACAGCATGGGTACAAGAGGCAAGAGCAAGGTGGACTTAGTTGTTCTAAGGGCATGACTATGTGCACCACGAGGGCAGGTGAAAGAAACACCAAGTCAAGAAGTGGCAGTGCCGCAGCACAGTAGTGCAAGCTCTGGCGAAGGTTGTGCTCAGGGCTGGGCATGGCTGTCAATGTAACCGTTGTCCACAAGGACCTTCTCCCTCTTGGCACGCTCAATGTCCGCATCAACCATCATTGCAACAAGCTCCTGGAACGATGTCTTGGCTGACCATCCAAGGGTCTTCTTGGCTTTAGCAGCCGAGCCCCTCAGATTGTCCACCTCAGAGGGCCGGAAATAGCGTGGATCAATTTCCACGTGCTCCTTCCAGTCCAAACCCACATAGCCAAAGGCCGCCACCAAGAACTCCTCCACAGTGTGTGACTCCTCTGAAGAAGTCATCACCCGAGCGGACCTTGTTAGTGTTGGTGCTGGAATGTGTTGCATTCCCATACTGCGTCTGCTGCAGATGAGCCAGGACAATCAAGGCAGGGCGCTACAAGTTCTCACGACTACCAATGCCTATAACCATAGAAGGATGATTTAGGCTGGTGAATTGGAGAGGATCTGCAGCTTCAAAAGAGTTGTCCGTTCACCTGTAGCAAGAACATAGTCGTCTGGAGTATCCTGCTGCAACATCATCCACATGCCCTGCACAGAATTATAAGACTGTATGGGTCACAAAATACACACCCCTTGTACAGCGAGGAACCAATTGCCCCTCAGGTTACCCACATACAGCAAGAGTTTGTCACTGCAGGCAGAATCAAGCTGATGGTATACACCATCTTAATTTTCGAGAATGACTGTGCCTGTATCAATAACATCTGCTTGATTGACGCTTGATTCTGACGATTTTTTAGGCTTTACGTTTAGCATGCCCTGCAGTGACTATTTACTGGTGTTATCCTACTGCTGAGGTGCTCATGAACCCGTACAGTCTGACATGTATGTTAAGGCACGGTCTGACTACGTGGTCCACGCTTCTTATGCCGTAAGCTGCAGGGACAGCTGATAAGAGGCAGTCTCACACCTGGACATAATCGCCAGCAAAGCCCCAGTCGCGAGATGCTTTGAGGTTGCCAAGATACACTTTCTTCTGAAGACCAATTTTTATACGACCAACAGCCCTTGTTATCTTTCTCGTTACAAAGTTCTCACCACGCCTGTTGAAGTGCCATAGACAAGGAAACTGGCCTGTAAGCTTGGCAGATCTTCCACAGATCTATTCAGAAGAATGCAAGTAACCTTCCATGAAGTGACGTGACTGGCTGAAGATGTAGCTGAAGCAGACAGTTGAAACTGAACATGCATCACACAAAGGCAGGTGCAAGAGTTGGCATTAAATTTATACACCATATAATGCTTGTACAGAAGAAAGCCTTAACCCACTCATAGCAGCTCTTGATCCAAGACGTACCTGGGCGATTCGTGGTTGAAAAGAATGCCATTGCATGCAAAGAGGCCATATGCCTCTCTGTAATTGACAGTGTACCAATGAGCAGCAACCTTTGCCACGGCATATGGAGATCGAGGATGGAACACTGTATTCTCGTCTTGAGGAGGAGGTGTTGCTCCATACATCTCCGATGACCCTGCCTGGTAGTACTTCACCTTCCGGCCGGTGTTTTCAATGTGAGTGCGAACAGCCTCAAGCAATCTGTAATGGAAGTTTACCAAGAGGTTAGCAGCTTGTAGGAAGTAACAACCTTCTGACAGAACCCGGCAAATATGTGTTACTTAGTAGCCGAAGCACTACTTGCAGTGCAGCTGACCTTCATGTCAATTGCAACTCGCAGCCAAATGTCTTAGCTGGTCAAGACTGACCTATTCTACACAGTTATTGCTTGTGCTTGACCTTACCTCAAGGCACCTGTGCCGACGACATCCGCCGTATACTCTGGATTTTCAAATGAAACTCCAACATGCGACTGAGCTCCTAAATTGTAGACTTCATCGGGATTGATGGCATCGATCCACTTTCTCAGCGCTGTCGCGTCACTTAGGTCGCCATAATGAAGCTGATAGTACCAGGCAACAGCGGACTTGCAAATTCAACACTGGCACTACACCTAACCCTTGGTGGGAGCAATACTGTTTGCAATTTGGACAACGGAGCTAGATTCCTCGCGATTTGCTGGAGGCATTGCGCCATTCCTGCAGCTAGTTTGTTTGCTCGGTCCTTCAAAGGCTTCTAGAGATTGAGCTTGCAGCCGGCAGCATCGCAAAGTAGCAGCGGCAATTGTGCCAACTACACGAACAATGACAAGCAGAAGCAATCCTACATCTGATCCTGCATCTGACCAATACAAGAGCCGAAGCGCACTGCGGCGCAGTAAAATCAGCGCGGCCGCCAAGTGATGTTGCAGGAATACCTTCATCTTGGCCGTGGACCGGTGGGGATCAATGTAGATATGATCTAGTCGCTGCGTGTTGAAGTTGGATGATCGCCGAATGATGCCATGCACCTCGTAGCCCTTGGACAGAAGGAACTCGGTGAGGTAGGACCCGTCCTGGCCCGTGATGCCGGAGACCAGAGCCTTCTTCATCGGCGTCGGCGACGTCGCCATGCCGCCGGCAGCAGCGGCGGCGGCTGCAGCGGCGGCGGCGGCGGCCAGCTGAGCGGGGGGAGGAGGGGCGCAGGCGCGGNGGCGGCGGCGGCGGGCCCGGTGGCGGGGGAGGGAAAAGCGAAGCTAACGGTCAGCCCGCCCGACGCCAGTGGTCGGCTGCCGGCAGGGGGCTTCGTCGAGCGGGGGCCGGGCGCGGTTATCCGACCGCGGTCACCGCGGGCTCCGGCTCCCGGGCCCGCCGAGCGCTGCCGGATAAGTGAGTTAGCCGGTCCGGATGAAACGAAGCCCTGGGAGTGTCGACTCCTCTATGGGCATCGGGACCTCCTCCGGCGGCCCCGGCTTACTGTAAGTGCGGGACGATCGTTCTCCCGCAGAGGATATCGGCCTATCGGCCCCCACTTGGTGGGGCGCGGGGCGGGAGTGTTTCTTCCACTTGGTGAACGACGAAGTTGGTGGCGGTTCGCGACGACAAGTACGAAGAAACAGCTCTTATGCTTTCCGGGCTGGCTGTTCCCAGCGGTCCCTTGCCTTCGCGGTTCACTTGCGCGCAGGCCGAGCTTTGGCGGCGGCCTCCGGCTCCCCATGGGGCGTTGGGTGCTCGGTGGCTCGAACTGCTCCACCAACTTGCTCGTCACGCCGTTGCCCGCCGCTTCCATGGGGAGCCGGTGGACTTCCCCGCCGCCGGGTCGTTGGCCCAGGTGTATCGCATGCGTCTGGCCGTCTCGCTGCAGAGGTCCATGGCCCGTGCGCTGCACCTGCGTGCTGGCCGAGCCCTTGCTGCTGCCTCTGGCTCTGGCCAGGGGACATACTTCCAGGAGCATAGCCTCTCCGACCTGCGCCTGCTTAGCAGGGGTTACTGAGTGGTTAGTAGCTGCTTTGTTTTTTCTTGTGTGCTTGTCATTTCTGCTGCTTCGCCTTAGGGCCTCGCCTGGCTTCCCCCCCCCTCTTCTTGTACTCTGTTCATTCTTTTTTGGGCTGGCTATTCCAGCCCTTATTCTCAATGGGCGAGCCCTTCTTCTCCGGCCTCCGTCAGGGCGACGTCTTTCCGCCAGTTAGCTTCTTGGACCTGCATCTCCTGTCTAGAGGTTACTGAGCGTTCCCTGGCTGATGTCTTAGTCCTAGTCGTTCGCACTCAGGCTCCCTCAGACTTTGTCCATTCTTTGGGCTGGCCTTTCCCAGCCACCAGTCAATCTGGCCGCGCTTCCTCGCTGGCTGTTCACAGCCCTTGCCCCATTTAAAATGATGTTCCCTTTTCAGTGGGAGAGCCACTTCTTCTCACGATGTAAAGGCGATGCTGTGAGAGGGCAGCCCAATATGCGTATGCGCCTGGCCGTCTCGCTGCAGGGTTAGATGTGCTTGACTTTGTACTTGGCCATTTGGCCTACATTTGTTTCTTATACACGAAATTTTCCGCTGCAGGGGGTCTATGGCCCGCACGCCGCACCTTCGTGCCGGCAGCCCTCGCTGCTGCCTCTGGCTCTGGCCAGGGGACCCCCTTCCAGGAGCCTAGCATCTCTGATCTGCGGCTGCTTAGCAGGGATTACTGAGTGATTCGTAGCTGCTTTGTTTCTTGGTGTGCTTGTTTTCGTAGCGCTTCCCCTGGCCCCAACGTAGGAACTCAATAACCTCTAGTCAACAGATGCAGATTCGGACGTATCGGAAAAGCGTCGACGATGGGGCAAGCACAATCTATGGGCGAGCATCTCGCTGGCTGTGAGAGGCCAGCCCAAAAGGATGGACAAGGCCTAACGGGCCCGGAAAGCAACAAGAAGGTCACTAAACGACAGGAGAGTTTGGTGGCAGAAATAGAGAAGTGGAAGGAAATGAGCCAACCAAGAAGGGCGATGGCTAAGGTAACTAGCTCATGTATACAGGAGTGGTTAGGGACGGAGACCCATTAGTGGGACAGTGCTGCGTATGCAAGCCCGAAAGAGATTCTGATAGCTCCTTCAGAGGTGCAGCGGTTGTGCTCGGCCAGTCTGAAAGAAGCCCATCAAGAGGGGCATGCAATTTTTTATTTCTTCCCAGGGGGCAATGAGGGAAGACAACAAGAAAAGCAAGGTCCTTGAAGGTACAAAGAAACAAGGACTGCACTCCGCCCTCAACAGGAGATGCTTTCTGTTGCGAGTGGAACGTCCCGTGATGGACAAGTCCCAGCATATAGGGAATCATAAATCACCTACTCTTGTCTCTGGCCCTTCATCTGCAAGTCAGTGGACTGGTCACAGTAGCAGGGAGGCAGGGAGCCCACACTGGCCAAGACATCTAGAAATTGAGGCATTCGATACATGACAGGACAGGCAGACAAAGATACAGGGGAACTGCAAAGAGTAGCATGACCTGGGCTTCCCTCAAGAGCAGTCGCTTGTTGGAATATAGGGACAAGAGTGGAGAACACAGAGCCGGAATTTGTGCCTGAAGACATTAAAAGACTGACACGCGCTTGTGCAACAAGTGTTGGCCCCAAAAGCAAGGATTCAGCGGATGACAACGAATACAGAGACGAGCAGCAAGTGGCATTAGCACCAAGAAGATGTGTCAACGGGGAGGGTTATCATCCTAAGCATGGACTTGCCAGGACGCGCATCTCATGGATAAGATACACTAATGAGAGACTCAAAGCAGACCGAGTAGCTCAAAAGAGAGTGTTCACTTTGCAACCGAGCAGAGGGCTACTGCCAGCAGCCAGAGGCGAACGAGGGTTGCGTGCGCTGCTTCCAGCTTGTAAACCCTTAGGTACACCAGCACAAATAAGTGGCACTACCTGACAGATTCCTGCTTCGACGCCAGCATGTGGCCCTGTGCCTCCCCATCGCCGCCCTCCTCCTCCCCATCTTCACTCTCCTCATATTTGTCCTCCTCATCTTCCTCGTCGTCCTCCTCGCCATCCTCAAGACTGCCGGTGATCTCAGCCTCCTCATCTGTCTCCTCGCCAGGAGGGAGCTGATTGTATTGCGGCGGCGGCATAGATTCTTGAGTGACGGCGACCTTTTGCCGCGTGATGAGCTGCCGGACTATGCGCTCGTCAGCCATCAGCTGCTTCTCGAGATCGTTGATTAGGTGCCGTGGAATCTCCACATTCATGAGCACGTAGTTAGCACGTCGCTGTTTCTGGATTGGATATGCCAAAGTCCGCAGGCCCCAATCATTGAGCCTCCAGGTCTTGCCATGACAGCCGTCCACAAATGCTGCAAGTGTGAGAGTGACACAAGTCAGTCGGCGACTTTATTCAGCAAGCAAACAAGGCTCACCCTTTAAGCAGCAGCTCGCTGCATCTGACCGATGTCAGGATGTGCTGACCATTCCCCCACGCAAATGCTGCGGCAAGACCACTGCTCGGGCCGGCCTTGACTACATGCCTAGAGCATTAATCAAGGAGGAATGGGGGCTTAGGCCGCACCTTGCACACTCTTGACGACCTTTGGCACCTCCTCGAGGTGGTTCTCCCCGACCAGGAACATGATCTCATAGTGCCGGTCTGGCGCCATGGCAAGCACCGGCATCACGTCGTGAGCCGGGTGGGAGCAAGCTGCCGCCCGGCTGTCCCGCTGCGTACCAGGCATGCTCAATACAAGCAACTCCGCAGCCGAGGCGCCGCAGCCTCGAGGTGGCGCGCATAATCGCGAGTTGGGGGCCGGCGGGACTGACTGATCTCGGCGTCCTTGCCGCTCTCAAACTCCAGCTCGAGCAGGAGCTCCAGATCCTCTGCAGCGCGTGCGACGCAGCGCCGCCAGACATGAGTAAGCTGCGACGCCGGACATGCCAGCCCACTGAGGCAGGCATTGCGACAACTGAAAACACTTCGGGTACTTAATTCGTATTTGGCATAAGCAGTCACTAAATTCTACGGCTGCGCCGCAAGGTTACGACGGGTGTCAGGGTTTGGGGTTAAGGTCGTCGTACCATCGTCGAGGTCCTGGAACTCGGGGAGCCGGCGTGGTTAGGCCGCCGCCTCCGCGGCCTTCCTCCTGGGCACCGCCGGGTAGTCGCCGGCGCCCGACCCCGCGGCCGCCGCCACCGTGGTGCAGCGCCAGCGCGGCTGCAACGCGCCGCCGCCATTGCCACCGGCAGCGCATCAGGCAGCGAGTCAAAAGCGGCGACCCTAAACCCTAAATCCTTAACCCTAAAGCTGAAGACCGCCTGCGACAGCGCCTCGACGCCGCCGCGGCCGTCGCTCCGGCGGCCGCTCACCCGATGGCGCCGGCGGTCTCTGGCAGGGCAGGCTGCCGCAAGCCCGCCGGAGACGGCAGCTCCGCGGCCGTCGCCGGGGCGCCGACCCA
>WELB01000037.1:280459-292200 GCA_009602725.1 Spirogloea muscicola
GGCTGCTTGGGTCCTCGCTTCCATACCCTACTTGAGAACATAGCGAGTCTAGGATATGCACTACGCGAGGATATGCTTCCAGCCCACATGGGTATGCCGGCTGCCTATCTGTCATTTTTGCGACGTCGAGTGTCAGCTTGTCTGCAGCGAGCGCAGGCTCATGCGTTGCATCAGAAAGCTGGTCGAGCCTTGGCTGGTAGTTCGAGAGCTTGTCGATTGCCATCCGGTATTCGAGCATCAGTTAGCGACCTCTATGTGCTGACTCGTGGTTACTGAGCGGGTCGGGTTAGCAGCAGGTGACGTGCATTTGTCAATGTGCTTGCCTTCGTACTTGGCCACACATGGCCTCCCCAGCTCTTCATACACACGTTCTTCCTTCCTCTTGAACAGCCATGGCCGCGCTGCACGCCAGCGCCGACGCGGCGGCGGCGGCGCCGGCGGCGGCGGCGCCGGCGACCGCCTCCCGCTATGCGCAGAGCATGCACCGCTCCGCCGCAGCCGGCGGTGGCGGAAGGTGCGCCGCCAGAAGCCGTGGCATTCGTGCATGAAACCGCCGGGGCTCGAACCCCCGACCTCTCGTTCCAAACTCCCGCTCCTTACGGCCTGGACGCCCGCGTCGTTGGCGACTGATGGTGTGCGCCACTTCCGCAGGTCAGGCCTCGACAGCGGCGGCGGCGGCGACAAGTATGCGCCGATGCCATGGACACCTTACTTCGACGCCGCCACCGATGTCGCCATCCCCGGGACTGGCGACGTAAGCGCCGGGACCCATTGCTGGCATCTGGCGTCTGGCCTCGCCGCCTGAAGTGCCTCCCTTGTCCTCCACTTCTGCTGGCTTCGAGCACCCAGTGGCCGCTTGAGTCGCTTTTGTGCTTCAACGCTTTTCTGGCCCCTTCGAACTTTGTTATTCATTAATCATCAATGTTTTGTTCTGGGCTGGCCAAGCACAGCCATCGCCGCCCTCTACTGGAACAGCATTTCTTTCCTTCTTTTGGTAAAGCGTTTGGCGAGCTTGCCTTGATGCTCTCCTGACATTGCCTTGCAGGTGTTCCACGTTTACACTGCTGGCAGCGAGGGGCCGGTCGTCCTCTGCCTGCACGGAGGCGGGTACTCTGGGTGAGCGCAGCAAATTGCGCTGGAGTTGTCATTGACCTCAGCCCTGCTCGCTAGCCAATGTAGCGAACGGGTTTCGATCAAAATAAAGTATAAGTATTATTGTCTTCGTACATGCGAGGAGGGAGGCGACCGATTAAGCGAGACAGAACCTTCATGGGCCTGCAGGCTGTCATTCGCTCTTGCGGCCAAGCACCTCAAAGAGCAAGTGAGAGTCGTGGCTCCGGACCTACGGGGGCACGGGAGCTCTCGCACCGCTGATGACCTCGACCTCTCCTCGCAGGTGAATGGATATGGCTGACCATCGCCCACTTTACCGCCTCGATCACATCTCCTCCCTCCTCTAACTTTGGACCCCCCTCCTCCGTCAGCATATGTCTCTTATATGCTTTGTGAGTCCTTAGCTTGCAAATGAGAACCCTAAAAGACACCTCTGCCAGTACCAAGCGTCCTCAAACCTAGGCCGTAGCCATTTGCCGCTTTGCTCTTCCACCTTCCACTTTCTCCTTCTGCCAACTCTCTTGTCCTCGCGAGCACCTTCCCACCATCGTAATGCAGTCCTGTAATGCCAGCAACAGATGGTCATACTTTGTGCTCTTGGGGCTCTCAGGATAAGGGCTCTTCATACACTCATTGCTTGCTTGCTGCAGACTTTGTGCAAGGATGTGGTGGTGCTCGTGCAGGCAATGTTTGGCGACGCCCCGCCCGCCATTGTCCTTGCGGGGCACAGGTGCAGTCAGCCCACATCCCCACCGCTGTTCGTCTCTAAAGTACCCCCCACCCTTAGATCTGAAGGGGTACTTCATCAATCATATGCTTCTTCCAAGCACTGCTACGCTGCAGGGTGACATTGCCCACTGTAGTCTCATGGCACTGTTATTGTGGTACTTGTCTGACATGTGAGGAGCCAGCATGGGAGGGGCCATTGCAGTGCGCGTCGCTGCGAGCCGGGAGCTCCCAACGCTCGCGGCCCTGGTCGTGATTGATGTGGTAGAGGTGCGAACCTGGCCGAGTCAGTTCATGGGCTCGGAGCTTCTCTGAGTTGCAGACCAGCTGATGTTCGTGGTTCGCAGCCTCTGACTTCATCTCCTGTTCGCTGGTCGTCGCTCTCGTTCTCGTACTGCAGGGCACGGCCATGTCATCGCTGCAATTCATGCAGAGCATCCTGGCAAACCGGCCTCCCTCCTTCCCCTCCCTTGAGAAGGCTGTAAGAGTTTCACCTTCCTGCACAGGCCTTCCAAAAGAGCAAGACGAGCGGGCGGATGCTGATGCAAAACACAGTCTAAAAATTCAATCACTTAAGAAATAAACTGCAGCACTCTTCATTGGCATGGCCTGCTTGTGTCAAGCAATCCAGAAAGAGTTGTTCATAACTTGGCCTTTGCTTTCACTTCCCTCGATGATCAAAAGATCCTCTCTGCATTCCTATAGAAAACTTTTGCTCCTGATGTATAGGCCAGTTGGCCACCTCCTGCAGATAGAGTGGAGCGTGCAGTGCGGCTCCCTCCGAAATGTGGATTCCGCCAGAGTCTCGGTGCCGTCCACGCTCCGGCAGGATCCCGCCAGTGGAAAGTACGTGATGCTTGTCGTTGAGCCGACGAGGAAGGCAAGCTGCATGCTGCCGCAGTGTGTCCAGTTCTTGTGTGCTAGGGCCTGTCCTAAGTGGGTAGTACATTATTACACTATGTTGCTTAATAGGAATGTATGATTAAGGGATTGTTTGTGTGTTTCAGATCAGCGTGTATATCTGACATCTGTGTTTGTGTTGTGATACTTGCGAGTCCCTCAAGCTCATGTGATGACTCAAGTCTAGGAATCGTGCAGGTACAAGTGGCTGACACCTCTTGAGGAGAGCGAACCGTACTGGCAGGGCTGGTATGGCAACACGCACCCCAACTTTTGCTTGCATATAAACGGAACATGAGCATCTGCATAGCCATAGATTGCAGTCTGTGCCAGAAGGACTCTGTGGCTCAGCAGCATCTCTTGCAATCTTCTCGCTCTTGCCCAAGAGCATCCAATTGCTAGGCTTCATGACACTAGTTTCTATTTATCTAGGTACGAGGGCCTGTCGGACGTGTTTCTGAGCTGCCCCTTTGCGAAGCTGCTACTCCTCGCTGGCACTGATCGGCTCGACAAGTGCGACGAGCAGGCCTCCATACCTCCATTGACCAGTTCGTAGCCCAGCATCTGTTTCATGCTTTGAGAGGCTCTATTGGAACTGCCCAGCTAGCAGCCATTGAGTATTTCAGTTTGTCAAGCACCGATCTTGAGGAACTGGTGGTAGACTTAGGGGATCATGGTCCAAATCCTAGAAGTTGGGGTACTGGAATGATGGGTTGGGTCTAAGGTTCACGCTATAGGGGTTCATGTTTCACGAAGATCTTAGTGATATCTGGTCAAGGGCTGTAGCTGATGGGATGATGGGCGGGGCCTCGCTTTGCAGGTCCTTGACCATTGCCCAGATGCAGGGACGGTTCCAGATGCTCGTCGTGCGGCATGCAGGCCATGCCATACAGGAGGACGACCCAGACGAGTTTGCATCCGCGGTGCTCGCATTTGTCTCGCGCAACCGCATTGGCCCCCGTGGCGTGGAGGTGAGCTGTTCTGGCCTCCAAACATCCTCTCACATTGCTGATAATAGGTATTTATCGGCCTTCATCCTCCTCCATCCTCGAGTCACAATAAGGATGTCTTTTATGGTACTTCTGAAGAGGATCTTGGCATAGTGGCCTGCACCAAGGGTATGCTAACAATGATGTTTATCCACAGATTCCAACATTTGGACGCCCTCGTTGACATTCTCCATACAAGCAAGATGCTGGTCAGAACTCCGAGAAGACCTCAGAGCTCCGCCTGTGCCCGCAGTCATCCAAAATGTACGTGTGACGAGTACACGTGGGTCTCGGGCATGGTAACCAATCGTCTCAGTGCCAAGTGTAAGTTTGAATTGATAAATGACCACGTAGGGTCTCGGGCACAATAACCAATTGTCTCACTGCCAAGTGATCATATGTATCAAGTGCCAGTAACCCGGTAACAATGTTCGCCCGATTAGGGACTTAGTGCCAGTATCTCTACTCGCCCTATTCGGGACTTGGTTAGTACTTGCAAGGATGCACACAATGCAACCTATGCATATGGTACTGATGTAAGCACCACAACATAAACATCATCCGAGGCAACGCTCGGAGTGTCAGATAGAGCAGGAACTTTCTGCACAACAGAACAATTCTGCGTATCACGGGGAATCCTTGGCTGCCATGTGGGCCATCACACCTTTCCGACTGTACCTACGTGGACGCTCTTTTCAATCGATTACCAATCATCAGCCTTTACAATGGCTGTTGACAACTGATAAATTTACAGGTAAGCTAGCACGCTGGGCTCTTCAACTGCAAGAGTGTGATTCAGAGACGTCTGGTTGGACGCACCAGTTCTTCAATATCTACAAACTGGCAAATGTCCAGTTGTCTCCAAAACAAATGCAGAAGGTCGAATTAAACACCGAGCCCGTCGACATGTATGGAAGTATACACAGCTCATCAAACCTGATGTTCAATACGGAAATCACATTGTTCCACCTCCAGCGGTGCGACATCAATCAGTGTACGATGTCCATACACCACTCAGACACTACGGCATCAAGAAAACCATCAGTCTGTTAGTCACCAAATATTGGTGGTCTGGTCTCACAGATTTGGTTGAACGTGGTCTCCCTAAATGCGAGGAATGTAATAGAATTCGCAACACGTTCTCGTTGAAGTCACCTCAACTTCACCCATTGCCCATATAAGCACTATTCTATTGGCGGAGTTTAGACTTGGCTGGACCTCTCAAACAGGGTAATGCCAGACCTTATGTCCTCATCATGATCGAGCACTTCTCCAAATGGGTTGTAGTGGTCATCATTCCCAACAAATCCAGCATACATGTCAAAGAAGCTTTTATGGAACAGGTGTTGTCACAAGTCGGGGCTTGTGCCGACTTGCTCACCTAGGGAACTGAATTCCAAGGTGACTTTCAGCGTCTCTTGGACCAGACTTTTATGGATCATCGGCTTACATCAAGGGACCATACCCAAGCTGATGGTTTAGCCGAACGCATGGTCCAGATTATCAAACGTGGCCTCACTGAATACGCTCTTCGCAAAGGTTCGGAGAGATGGGACGGATTTCTGCCATGGCTTAAAATGGTTTACAGGATGTCCAAACAGACTTCTCTATCGGCTTATAGTCCGTATTTTCTACTCTATGGACGTCATCCCCTGATTCCTACTAGTCTTGGTCCTGCTTCCACAGAGAAAGTCAATCTCGATGATCCAAACATGTGGCTAAAAGTTTGCACCAAACGGGGCAACTTATTCGAACGGCATATGCCTACTGCTTTAGATAACTTGCGTATCGCTCAGCATCGCGACACGTAGCGTTATGCTACTATTCGAAGTAGTCGATATCAACCCAAGCATCCAACGATTTCTGTGATTTGTTTATCTTCGGGTGAAACCTCAAGATGAAACCTCAAGATGCACTAGATGCTTCCACTGGGTCCGTTTATATGCAAGGTCGTTGGCAAGATTAATTCAGGCGTCCTTCACTTACAAGGCTCGTGTGGCAGGGAAATGTTAGACCATATTCAGAATATTACACTCTGTCACCTTACTAATACTGACCCCACCATAGATCCTACTGGATCGTGGATCTCAGCATATTTATCACGTGAAATTTGTCATCGGGAAGATCAATCAGCAACAATGCTGTTGTGTTCTGCTTGCAACAAAGGGTGGCATCTTCATTGTCTTACGCCACCACTCGCAAGCATACCTTCCAATGATTGGTCCTGCGATGCTTGTATGGCTGCTGACCCAACTCTTCGGCCTGGTCAGGACTCATAGACGGGGGTGGGGGGGTAATCAGCAACCCATCCATCACAAGCTCCAGTTTTCCAGATTAGTCTATCGTGCCGAAATCTATTAAACCAGATACTTTTATTTATCGCTTTTTCGTTTTCTTCCATAAAGCAGACATTACCAACCACGGTAATCGGCATACGGCGTGACAATGGCACCGCAACGACAGAGCCCCCGAAGAAGCGATCAAAGCGCAAGTGCGCTGCAACAGCCAGCCAGGGTGGCCGAAAGACGTGTGTTAAGAGATGGGGAGGCCATGTGTGGCCAAGTACAAAGGCAAGCACATTGACAAATGTATGTCACCTGCTGCTAAGCTGACCCACTCAGTAACCACGAGTCAGCACATAGAGGTCGCTAACTGATGCTCGAATACCGGACGGCAATCGACAAGCTCCTGAATGGGGTGCCAGGTGGGCCCTGCGCTCCCAACCAACAGGAGAAGGGGAGCAGGGAGACACTTGAGCCCATCCAAAAGATGAAAAGTGCTCGCCAATACATCCATACAATCCAAAAAGAAGAAAGCGCGGCCAGATTGACTGACAGATCGATCCAAAGGGCTTGTACAGTGGTGGCTTGTATTAGCCGGCCCGCAACGAACCGACAGGGTCCGAAGAACGTCAAAAGCAGCGCTGTAAAGAAGAAGAAGTGGCACTCCCAATGGGGGCAAGGGCTGCGAAAAGCCAGCCCAAAAAGAATTCACAAAGGTTCAGAGGGGCCTAAGAGCGGTGAGCAGCTACAAAGGGGCCTGAGGATGCAATGGTAAAACAGGGGGAGGATGGATCACTCAATAAGTACGAGTGAGGAGCCTCAGATCCGACAAACTAGCTGCCGGGAAGCTATAAAGCCCTTCTTCTTATAAAGCTGTAAAGAGGCCAGCCCAGGCGATGGCCACAAGAAGAAAGTGCTCGCCCATTGGGAATAGGGGCTGGAACAACCAGCCCGAAAAAGAATGAACAGAGTACGAGAAGGGGGCCAGGGGAAGCGCTAAGTAACAGAAACAAAGCTGCTACGAGACACTCAGTAACCCCTGCTAAGCAGCCGCAGATCAGAGATGCTGGGCTCCTGGAAGTGGGTCCCCTGGCCAGAGCCACAAGGAAGCCCGCTAGCGCCCGGGGCCCACTACTGCCGGCAGGCAGTTGGCGGGCGGTTGGGGGCGGGGAAGCTGGGGCGACTCGCCTGGCCCCTCCCCCGCGCTCCCCGCCGCATTGTGCGCCGGCGTCGGCGGCGGCGGCGGCGGTGGCGCCGATGGAGAGTTCGGCTTCGGCCGGCTCCCGACGGAGGAGGCGGAGCGAGCGCCGCGGCGGCCGCGCCGGCTNCGCTGCCTTGCGCCAAGGGCGAGCGCTGGAGGCGCGGCGGTGGATTCGCCGCAGCCCGCGGCCAGACGCCGGAGCTCCCGCCGACGCCCGTCGCGTGCAGCGAGGTGAGCTCTAGGCCTTCGAGCGGCCGCCGTCAGTTTTACCATCAAGGTTGCACGTTAAGAAGCTGCCACTGCCCCTTGCTGCGGAAGCCTCGAGCTAAGGCCTCGAGTGCCAAGGAGACCATGGGGGCGTCGGAGGAGCTGATGGCGCTCATTGAAGCCGCCCTTATCTTAGCCACCTTAGCACAGGGCTTCTACTCATGTAGCCCCATTTTGCCACTGATTGCCATTACATTGCATAATTAGTCATGTGTTGGCGTGATTAGGCTACCCATTTGATTCATGCGCACCGCGCGCCCTCTCTCCTTGGCTTCATGTGCAGGCGCCGCAGCTGCTGCGTCGGGCATCGGCGAGCCCCCCGGACGTGCGGCAGAGGCAGCATGGCGCTGCCGAGGCCAGAGGCGCTGCCGTGGGGTCGGGCAAGTCGCTGCAGTCGCCGGCTGCTCTCGACCAGGGCGCGCTCATCGACCAGCTCAGCCACTTCTTCGTGATGGAGCGCAGCGGAAGCTCAGACGATGGCGCGCCGGTCGAAGACGTGGGCGGGGCTGCCCTGGCGACCCCGGCCCGGCAGGGCACACCGCATCCCAGCGGCGGCCGCATCAGCCCCTGCTCTCTCGAGTCTCTCGGGCAACCCACTGCCGTGCTCGCCGGCAATGCGGGGCCGGCAGACGAGGCTGCTAACATCATGCCAGACAGGACGTGCGTGGAGAGGCTGGCGCCCTCCGGTAGGCAGGCCCAGGGGCCTGTGGCGTTCGTCAACATGAAGGAGCAGGCAGCTGCAGCGGGCACCAGGGCTTGCGGCAGTGTAAACAGCGGCGGCAGCGATGGCGAGGGGGTCCTTGCGGGCTCACCAAAGGCCCGGGATGAGCTTGCGGCTCAGCAGGGCGACCGGGCTACCAAGCGCCACCGCAAGGGCCTGGTGGCAGGGCCCGTCAACGGCGTCAGGATCGACGAGGATGCCAGCGGCAACGGCGAGAGGCGGCACAGAGAAGAACACTGTGCTGCGGTCGTACGGCCTGCAACAGCAGACTGCGTCAGCGCCAGGACTAGCACAGGTGCTGCCACCACCGATCACGAGGCCGCGAGCCCTTTGGGCGAGCGGGGCGTGCGAAAGGCAGTGGACAAGACAGAGGCGAGGACTTGCTGCATCTGCAATGTTGCTGAGGATGAGCTCTTCAACCCGGTGAGTGGCGCGCAGCTCTCACTATGAGTGGTTTCAAAGCTCACCATGAGTCTAAGTCGGATCTGCAGTTACTTTATTTCTTATGAATGTACAATGTGTACCAGAAGTGCCATTGTGAAGCCTTGCGTAGCTTCATCAGGTTGTCAGCCCGCAAGTGCTTGATCAAGCAACTCCTGAGCAGGGAATGCGCTTGCCTGCTCCAGATTCTACTATGCAGCGGCTGCGGCATCGCTGTGCACCAGCCGTGCTACGGCGTCATGGGCATGCGGCCAATCAAGACAAGCGCAAGGTGGAAGCGAGCATGCGCCACTTGGCTGTGCCGCAAGTGCGAGGCCGAGGCGGCCGGCCATGCCAACGTCGCTGCCCGGTAGGTCGTTCGGGGCGCCGCTCAAGTACATGTTGCACGCGACAGCGACACTGACCAACGAGGAATTGCAAAGAGGTATCAGAGACTGGGAAAGAAGGCAATGTGTAAGGTAAGGTAACACGTGCTCAACTGACAGCGGATTCCTCTCTCTCAGGTGTGCAATTTGCAGGCGGCCTGGTGGGGCGCTAAAGAGGACAAGCAGCCCTGGAGAACAATGGGCGCACATTGTATGCGCGCTGTTCACACCGGAGGCCTCGTTTGGGGACCTGGATGTACTGGAGCCGGTGCTGGGTGTGGCCGGCATTGAGGCGCGCATTGCCTGGAAGCCCGACTACTGCAGCGTGTGTGGCAGCAAACAGGGCTCTGCCGCCCGCTGTTCCGCGCCGGGCTGCTTTGCCACCTTCCATGTCAGTTGCGGCCTGGCTGCTGACGCTACATTCATGGTCAGTGGTGCACCTCCACTTACTGCCCTGTAGTACCTCTTACCCCACCCAAGATTTGGATGAAGTGCATGAAGGATGTCTAGACGCCGTTTTCATGAAGGATGTCTAGATGCTCTGCAGCCGTGAAGAATATCTTATCTATATCCCTTGTCAATATAGATGTTTATTGTGTACCAACATTGCATGGTAACGCTCCTCTTGCAAGAGGCCAATTGTCAAAATTTTAGGAAACAGTCTGCCTTTGTGTCTCGTCAGAATTTTCCTGGTTACACATGGTCAGCTAACTGAAGTCGGCTTGCTAGTTGTTATCGCTCAAATATTGCAGCATGCCTGTCATGAATGCTCAATTAGCGCTTGTGCAGTTGCGAGGCCTGGATGGCAGCAAGGACATGGTGATCTTCTGCCCAACACACGCCGAGATCAACGTGTACGATCGGTGCCTTGCCATCTCTCCTGGCACGCCACCGGGCTGGCTGTCTAGCGTCCCACTGCTCGAAAACCTGTCAAGCAGGAGAGGGCCCCCAGCAAGTAGCAAGCTCGTGACATGGTACCAGTCTGCGACCTTTTCGCGGCCACTCCCATCAGCCACCACCGAGACGCCGTCATCACCACCATTGTCGGCTTATGAGCTGCCTCCTGTGGGGACGCTGCGACTGCCGTGGACGTCGGATGACAGTGACTGTGGTAAAGCACGGGCTGAGGAGGGCACCGACAGGTCGCCGTTAAGGGCAGGTTGGCAACTTGATTGCAAAGACGTGTCCAAGCGAGAGGGCACTTGCAATGCAGGGCACTCAGTAAGCCGGCACGGCAGTGGGTGTGCAGTGGCTGATGCCTGCAGATTGTGACCATAGAGCTAGCACTTTGCCGGCGCGCCCAACGTCTGCAATTTCCAGAGCAGGTCAACGGTTCAACTTAGAGAGGGGCACGCTCAGTCTGTACACTGCTAATCACATGTACCCTAGTGTTGGTTGCTGCAAAGCATAGATGGCAGCCAAGGTGCAGAGTTTGTAGCAAATATTGGATGCACGTCGAATTGGTAGATCTTGAAGCATCTCCTGAGTTCTTACCTCCTTAATTTTATCTACTCATCTTTGAGTGCTTAATCAAATATTGATTGGGTGTATGGTCCTTTGATAAGACCTGTTAACCTCGATATAACCTACTTGGAGCAGAGTCGGACGACTCTCAAACATGTCAGAAAGAGCAGACCTAAGTTCGTGTGAGGCCTGAGGTCCGGCTCCTCATTTGCCCATTGCAAAGAAGACGCAGTGCATGGCGTGCTTGCGAGTTGAATCCTCGTGCAAAAGTCTCAATGCACGAGCACACATTGAAGCACTATAAATGCTCAGCCTTATGGGGTATAAGTTTGGGTCTTGCTACTGGCATCACCGGGAAATATTTGGCAGCTCATTGTGTGGTAGAGCCCTGCATGTGTGGGCGATTCAGAAGACGAGTCCAGTCTAGGAGCACTGGTGCCTGAAAGGGGGTGCAGTATGACAATGATGTCTGAGCGCATATGCATGTAGCACAGACGTTCCTCATCTGAGCAACACAGAGCGCTCCATAGGCTAGAGAGTCGCGGTTGTCCTTCCAGAGCCCTTTCAGTGGCACAAGCTGCTATTAAAGCTGGTGCTTCAAGAGGCAGCTCCATATCACAGCCCGCAGCTCGCAGCCCGCAGCTCTGGCGGGAGATGAGAGAAGAAGCTCTTCTAGAGGGAGAGGGGCGATGGATAAGGAAAGCCAGCCCAAACGAACCAGGTCTGAAAGGGGCTGGAAGTGATGGGAACAATGAGTGTTTCAGATGGTGAGGGCTGATGGTACCTCAGATTCCTCTTTCAGAGCTGGATACTCGTTGCTTCTTGAGGAACCATTACGCCATGGTTGCTTTGATTAAGTGTGCAATGAAAATTGGCAGCGTTGCCACGGACTTAAATGTCCTTGTCAAATTCGTAAGGACCAGACGAATTATGTTACTTATAAATATATGTAACTATCAGTACGTAACAGACATGGCTGTGGGGTTGAAGGCTGAGGGTCATGGGCGTGGATACTGAGCATCCATCTGCGTCTCCTCCGCAGGTGCATCGGCAGGTGCATCGGCGCCTGGCGCGGCGTGCAGCGGCCCGCCGCCTCGGGCAGCAGGGCGAGCAGCCCGGCTTCAACGTAGCCGGGTCCCTCGCTCAGGTGTTCCGTATGCGTTTGGCCGTCTCGATGCAGCGGTCCCTCGCCTTCGCGGTTCACTTGCGCGCAGGCCGAGCTTTGGCGGCGGCCTCCGGCTTCCGTCAGGGCGACGTCTTTCCACCAGCTAG
>WELB01000037.1:319632-330896 GCA_009602725.1 Spirogloea muscicola
GCGACGCCGCAGCCGCCTTCGGCCGGGCCGAGGGCCGAGGTGCCGGCGCAGAGCTCCCGGCGGCGGCGGCGGCGGAGGCGGCGGCGATGGCTGCGGGTCATCGCCATGCGAACTCACGTCCCCGCCGGCTCTCGCCGCCGCAGCCCTGGCGCTGGTCCGGCGGCTCTTCGCGCCCACGGGGCCGCTCCTCGAGGTCGCGCTCATCCGCAGCCGCCAGACCGGCCAGCAGCAAGGTGCGCCGCCGCAGCCATGGCCAACGAAGCTGCGCCGAAACTGCGGCGAAGCTACGCCGAAGCTTCTCCTTGGCGCCGCCTTAAACCCTTGCGCAGGCTGCTGCTTCGTCGAGTACGCCACGCCGGCGCAGGCCGAGGCGGCCATCCGGGCGCTTAACAACGCGCCGCTGCTGACCGGGGTGAACGGCCGCCAGTGCTGCCGCAGTCATGACCGCCAGAATGCGGCGCAGGCTCACGGCGCCCGTCTGACGAGCTTAGGTATGCGGGCGACGGCCATGGTCGGGCTTCAGGCCCCCCTCCAGCTGCGCTACGCCGACGGCGAGCGGGAGTGGCTGGGTGAGCGGCCCCGGCGCTGGCCTCGCAGACCTGCCTGCCTCGAACGACGGCTGGCTCGCCAGGTCTCCGCCGCATCGCTTGGCGCTGCTGGCAATGACCACGTAGCTGCAGTGGCGCAGGCGCCGTCGAGCACAAGCTCTTCGTGGGCTCCATCCCGCGGCACGCGACTGAGGAGCAGCTCCGGCAGGTACTCTCTCTGCCCTTGTGTCACTGTTGCTGAAGGCCAACAGGCCGCCGTCATGGGGCTCCACACAACGACGACGACCGTCGTGCCCGCCGCGTCGCTGATGTCGTCCCCTTGTGACACATCTTGCCGCAAGCAAGCTGCCGTGCCGTACCTTAGGCAGATAATGCCCTCAGTCGTTTATGCAGTTTTGGATCTAGGGTTCTAGGGTTTCGGGTTTTAGGGTTAAGGGTTAAGGGTGAAGTACTCCACAGATCGCGCCGATGCTCCCTCGCTCCATCATGAGCTTGTCGGAGGACTGCTCAGTCGCAGCTCCACGTCTGGCGGTCGCCGCCGAGATGGTGCAGAAGGCCCGGCATGCTCCGCTGCTCGCCGCTGCTGCCCGACCTGCACTTGCTGCATTCTGTTGTACTTGAATGCTCTAGACGCCACATCGACTGCAGACAGTTGTGGGAGCAGCACATGGAAGTGCGCTTCGGTCGGCTGCCCAGCGCGGCGCTCATGCTTGCCAAGGAAAACTGGCTGCCTGTGTTCCCGTCTTGACTACGCCCTCGTTGCGAAGTCCACACCTTGGCCTCTTCGCGGGCCGCCTTGCCTCGAAATCTGCAGCTTTTTGCACTGTACGGTGACCTTGATGACGTGTACATCATGCGCGACGGTGAAAGCAGAGCCGGGGTGAGCAATCGGCCGCCCTCTCGGGCCAGCCCTCCGCACGAGGCCACCGTGGCCTGTTCTGCTCCCGCGTGGTGTGATGGCAATGATGTGTGATGTGTGATGCATGAGTCCAATCATGCATGATCAATGCATTGCCATGGTTCTCCCGCTGCACGTCACGAACCCGCCGGCTGCATATTGCTGCGCCAGATGCTCTTGTGGTAGAGCTTGTCCTCACAAGGGCATAGAGGTTGTGGTTTGCGCGTTGTACTTTAGCTTATGAAGTCCTTCTCTAAATGAGCTCATGTGCACGGACGACAAAATGCTTGCTACTTATGCTTTAATGTGAATGCTCGAATGCTGGCTTGTACTTTGACTCAATCATGCAAACAATTTTTGGCAGATTTGACAGCTGACACCCTGTGTGAAACGGCAGATATTTGTGCTTTCTTTGCTTTGAAAGGAAGAATAAGTTTGAGAGTTGGCAGTATACGCGCTAATTGTTTATGCTCTTATACTTGGTGTCCAGGGGTCTTATACTTGGTGTCCAGGGGTTTAAGGTCTTGGTATTAAACAAGTCAGTATCTCGCCGCTCTGTACAGCCAGAGTATGATGCTGCATCCTCTCCTTGTCCTGGCTGAAACTTGCTGCTTGTGCTCCAGGCTGCGGCTCTATCAAGTTCAAGTCGCGAGAGGAGGAAGAGGCAGCAATTTTGGAGCTACATGGGTTGCACGTCAAGCAGGTCAGTATGATCACAAAGCCAAGGTTTATGATTGTCAGCAGCTTTGCCTCGGCAAACCCACTGCTTGCCTTTTGAAAACTGGCTCCATGAGCCAAAGTATGCGTTTCATGATAGACACATCCAGTTACAAAGTTTGACATGGCTCCTCCTTTGAGGGCTCTCGCTGTGCCGGGCTCTGATCAGCCGCTGGCAGTGCGCTTCGCTGATGTCAAGCGTCCGAGGGCCGCCGATGCCCAAAGGGGAGGGCCTGGACTTTTAACCTTGCTGCCGCTACCGACATGCCCGTACATGAAGCTCAAGGGCACTGGTGAGCGTGCCATGGTTTGCAACCCATCAATGCAAGCGCTATTGCAACTTGATGTGTATTCAAGCTGGTTGTGGCCCATTGGCAGCTGCCTCGCATATGCAGGCGCCACGTGCAACCGCGGCAGTGGCGGATGCAGGCCGACGATGCTACTGCAGCAGCAGCAGAGCCCCGGCCTCAAGCTGCTCCAGCCTTTCATCAAGCGGTACAGAGTCGAAGACCTGTTGTATGCATTAACTTGCGCTGCCCGAAAGCTCGTTGCCGTAGTGCCCTTGGAGCTTACCTGCCTTTTTTTCCAGTGCTGCTTCCGGGTGCTCATGACTGCCAAACTTCGCTGAACACACATTCTCGCATTTTGCAAGCTCCCTGCTGCTTACTGCTGTGCCTCACACAGATTGCTTGTGTCTCTTTGATCTGGCTTCTCAGGCTGTGCCCTCCACCACGGCGAGAGGGCAAGCTCCGCAACACCAGGTTTGTGTCCCTGCCTTGTTATCTTCCAGAGGTGCACGCTTCATCAGTAGACATCCTTTGTCGTGTTCCCTGTCGATGGTGAAGTCTGTCACCTGCCTGAAGGTGAGCCCCATTGCTTGTGGGACTTGCCTCAGGTGTACTACCAGGCAGCAGCACCACCCAAGCAGCAGCCGACCATGCAGGTGGGCGATGAAGTGACAAGCTAGATTCCCCTGGATGCTGATCGGCTTTAAGGCCGTTGAGAGTATGTTTTTCTGATGCACACTAATGCAGATCGCTGTGCTCATGATGAGGAGTATCTGCTTGTACTCAAGCACTGATAGCTTTAGCAATGTTAGATCAGTGCAAATCGCACAAGACGCTTTTTTTGCAAGGTGCACTCTCATTCTGTTAGATCGCAGTCACTGCACACTTGCAGCAGCAAGTCTGCTCTTAGTATGGCTGGCTTCAGTGGGGCTTCAGCTAAGACTCACATGGGCCATCACTTGCCAAACATTGTATGTTAGTCTCATGATTTGGCTTGTGCACGTCCCCATTTCTTGAGTACAAGCAGCAGGAGTACCTCCACGAAGTACAAGGAGGACCTCAAGTGGTGCTGTCACAGCGGTCACCTCCGCCAGCGCAGGCGGGGGTACAGCCGTCGGACAACATGGTCAGAACCAACATGGTCAGAACCCTATATAAATTCTCCATTATATAGATATTCCTTAGCGCATGCTCATCAAGTACAGCTGCAGCGTGCAGGAGGTGCAGGAGTGCAGGAGGTGGACCTTAGCGGAGGCACCATGGGAGAAACATGCCCGAGACCATCAAATTGTGTGTTGTCTTAAGACCAACTTTCTGGAGTCTTGCTGTGCAGGTTGCACATGCTGCGATGCTTGCTCTCCAGGCTGACAAAGGAGCGCTGCCCGTGAGCTCCGCATAGACTGAGCACACGATGGTCACCCTTATTACTACAACAGCGTCACCAAGGAAAGCCAGGTATGATTCACGTGGGCAGTATCATGCATCACAAGTACGGCTAAGTGCAGCACCTTCTTGACTGCACGGGAAGATTGTGAAAGAGTCAAGATTGAACAGCCTCTAGGATCATCGCATGCGCAAGCCCACCTCACAGTATTAGCATCTCAGCAGGTTGACTGCAAAATTGCAGAAGCAGCTTGGTCGCAGGACACTTACTTGGGTTCTCTGTTGTCCTTCTGTTAGTGGGAGATGCCTGCAGAGCTGGCCGCTTTTTTGCAGCAGCTGCTCCCGCAGCAAGCTATCAAAAGCATGGTGAGGCATCTGGGAGCTGTCCTGGTAGCTCATACCTTAGGATTGTGAAGTTGAGATTTCAGGTGCAGCGCAGAAGCACGAAAGCAAACATGGCTGATTGACCATGATAACACAGTGCAAAGGTGCAAAGGTGGCTCATCTCACTCCTCCTGGCGCTGGGCTGGCAATGCTCTCATGATCGTCAAGCAGTACCACGAGGCACCTCATGGAGCAATGTTGGTTGCTGCACTGAAGGTTCTAGCTAAGAGCCAGCCTTCTAGCCATGCGCGCTTTGCCCAGCCAGAACTCTGCAGCAGCTGCAGGTGAGCTACGGATATGCTCATCCTCTGCTGCACATTTTGCTTGAGCTGCAGCCCTTTAGGTGCTAAATATCTATAACTATTCCTTATCCTGTTGCTGGCTCTCTGCTGATTAGAGCTGGGCACAAGGATAGCTATGTGCACTTGAGGCTTTGCAGTGAGCATGGTGATTACCAGGTCTTTCAGCTTCTCAGTGAGAACTGCTGCCTGTCCAGGCTTTGCTGCTCGCAAGTTTGGGTAAAGCACCTAGTGAAGCTCAAAGCAGCAGCTAGACCAATTGATAGTCCAGATTATCGCATGTCGCGCACCACATCCACTGAGCCCACAATTCCACCAGAGTAAGCAGCTGGAGTGCCGTGATCAAGAACATCTGTCCTAGACCTTGTTCAGTGTGCAATCGGCATTGCCAGTTTTTTATGAGCGGCCAGGGTCTGAATCCCTCGTGAATTAGTATGCAAGTGTTCACCTCTCATTTTGCTTCCAGAAGGCTCTTTGCTTTTGCGTGACATGCAAGCTGTTCTTGGTGTCAGGTTGGCGGCCGCTAAGCCCCCTCTTCGGGGCAGTGCATGCCTCTAAGGGCTCTGACCACAGGCAGTTGGAGTCTGTGGAGCATTTCTTATTTCTTATCACCGTCGCCGACCGCCGCCAGCTTCAGAATTTGGGATGTAGAAAGGCCCTCATGTCAAGCGGCAATTAGCATCAAAATTATCAGAGAGCAGGAGCGTGTCTTTTATAACCGAGGCATCATCCGTGTTGCCCAACAGAGCCGAGCCCAAGCCTTGACATTGCGCAAACTCTTAGGACGCTGGATTGGACTAGCTGAGTTGCAAGCCGACTCTCTCACACCGATGCTATATAGTGCCAGCCAAAGAAAATATGAGCTCCCTGGCCCACATGTGGCCATTTGCACGGCCGTTATTGCTTCTTTCCCCTGTTGTTCATTTGAGTGCCCATTCGACTTCTCTGGGCTGCAACTTCCGGACTGATGAAATCCATTTGTTACATCTTATCAAGAACCAATGGGTATATATGCCACTTCAGAAGTGATGAGGTGCAATTGCGGAGCCTGTCCACCACCATGACGCCTGGAGACTACCCACAGTACCCTTGCACCCATCTCATGGTTGAAAATGTGTAGGCATGGCTCTGTCCTGAATTGGGATCAAACGCACAGCATGCTCACTTCTTGAATGATCAAGGAATGTTGCTTAGTATGGGAGACGGCAAGTAGCATACAGATGGCGAATATCGGGCTAAGTAAGAGCTACCCTTACTTGGCCCGACTTCAGAGCTGTCTCAGCAACTCGGTCCTAATAATGCCACAACTGAGTAAACTAAGAGCTTGTGTAAAAAGCATGTCATCACAGTGCAATAATTGCCCATGAGTGTATTTCTGCCAGTCATGCCAGCAGGTATGAGACACTCAAAGCGCCTCGTCTTATAGCTCAAATTGTAGCAAACAGTGGTTGATGATCATCGTTGCTGTAGGATTCAGTGTGCAAAGACATTTTCGTCAAAGAGAAGTAAGGTTGGCTGCTGTAAGCGGCGCTTGCTGCAATAGCTAGCACAATTTCGGAGGTTGACGCCAAAAGGAGCCATAATATATAAACCCTGGCCCCTGTGCAGCTTTACTGGGCTCCAGACAGCAGTCCTAATTACAGGGGGCAGCTGAGATAAAGAGTGATGGAGATAAATTACAATTATCTTGGGCCCGAGAGATCAACCGCCCTGATGAAGCTCTCCTCGGAGTCCACAGCCCAGTCGGAGGGCCGCATCTGGAGCATGAAGTTGGGGTCCTGCCCCCGAATGACTTCCACCTTCTGCCACTCCTCCCACCTCTCTGCTAAGCCATCTCCCTGCCAGCAGAGATAGTAGTAACAGTAAGAAGAAGCTGCATGATTTCAGCATTGTTATTATGATGCACCGGCTGAGCTTGCCTCAGCTTGACCAAGAAAAGTCCTATGCAGAAAGCTCAAACGCGACACCATGCCTCAGACTTCACGGAGAAACAATGGGCAGACACTTACCTCGAGCATGCGCACGCACTCCGCCATCTTGGGGCGTTCGGCTGGGGTGCCCTGCGTGCACAGCAGTGCGACCTGAATCATCTGCTCCACATCCACGACGTTGTACTCGCCCTCCTTTAAGTCCTTGTCAACCAGCTGATGGATTTGGCCCT
Source organism: Spirogloea muscicola (assembly GCA_009602725.1). Taxonomy (NCBI): domain Eukaryota; kingdom Viridiplantae; phylum Streptophyta; class Zygnematophyceae; order Spirogloeales; family Spirogloeaceae; genus Spirogloea; species Spirogloea muscicola. Next base: position 326,310 of record WELB01000037.1, read on the forward strand.
CCCTCAACAATCCTTTCACCTGGCACAACAAGGCCAAACACAATGCCATATAATTGGTCGAAGCACATGCACGCATGTTACTACACAGCAATGGCAGAACTGGCAAGGGGCGCACGACTTTGCAGTATGGCTACCCAGTCCAGCAACATGGCATCCTCGTCATTTGCAATGCGGGCAAGATCAAATGCTCGCTGCCCGGTCATGAGCTCCAGCAACATGATGCCGTAGCCAAACACATCAGTCTTCTCCGAAGACTTGCCAGTGGAGAGGTACTCTGCTCCAGCAAACAAAACATGTCAGCTCAACAACTCAATATTAATCAAGCTACAAGTATACTCCAGGAAGAGCAGCATACCCGAAAGTGCTCACTTCACAATTTGGAAAGCAAAAAGTATGTATGGAGGACAAGGACATTCAGTGTGATGATTCTAGAGATCTTTAGATCAATGAATGCCGTGTCACCTGGAGCTATGTGACCAATAGTTCCCCGCACAGCGGTTGTGACATGTGTGTCTTTGAAGTCCATGAGCTTTGCTAGCCCAAAGTCACCGACAACAGCCTCATAGTCGTCATCTAGGAGGATGTTTGCTGCCTGCAAAAAGAAGCACTGCTGTCCTGAGACCGTGCCTGCAGAGCTCTGAGCTTCAAATGAAGAAATTTCTCTTAAATGGGCATATGCATCCAATAGTTTGACAAAGATTTTGTGAGACATATCACTCTTCGCCTCTATGTTTGAAGACTGAACCTTGACATCTCTGTGAATGATCTTGGGGTCGCAGTGGTCGTGTAAGTAGGCAAGCCCACGAGCAGCTCCAATTGCAATCTTCTTCCTCCTTGCCCATTCAAGCGGTGGCTGGCTAGCCTCCCTCTCTGCACTTCAGAATTGCGGCCATTCAGCAATTGTCCAACAATTCTGAACCATAAGCAAAGAGCCTCCAACTACCTTATCAAGAGCGGAAACCTGAACAAGGGCTGTTTACAGCTAACTTTTTGCTGGGACACAAAGTAGCAAGGACCTTGCAATCGTGATGCCACAGAGCCATTTGACATGAAGGGGTACACCAACAGCCGCTCATTTTGAGTGATGCAGAAGCCATAAAGCCTCAGAAGGTTTCGGTGCACTGCCATGCTAATGAGCTCCACCTCAGTCTGGAACTGGTGCTCGCCACCGGCACTCCTCTCTTCCTGAGTACCGTGGATGACAGGGACTAGCAGGCATCAAGTGACGCCTATGCATGAGCAGCTCTTGCCTTAGCCTATCCTCTTTACAGAGGCAGAGCATTACAATGAGGAGAATCACAAGATCGTCATGGCAAACTCCTGCACAGGCAGAGCACCTAGGCCGCGGACAATATCGAATTCCAAAAAGAGCTCAACTGAAATGTAGATAAGTAGCTTTCTGCAGTGATAGTGTGCTACTTTGGAAAGCACTGGGATAAGCCAGAAAGTCAAGTCGCACCTTGAGTCGTTTAACAGCAACAAGTGTGCCATTATCTAGCTTGCCCTTGTACACCTTGCCGAATCCACCCTTTCCCAGCACATTTTTCTCGTCAAAGGCGTTACATGCAACATACAGGTCCTTGAAAGCATAGCGCTTGAGCTGTCCGAGGTGAGTATCAGGATCATTGTCTGCAGTCATAAAATAGCAATGGTCAGATTTCTAATCACGTGCTGGAAACTGCTCTCGACTTGCATGTGTTGACCACTTCGACAAGGTTCATATTTCTGAGAGCTGAAGACCATGCTCAAGCTTTGACTCATAGAGCACTGCTTTGCCTGCTTACCAAAGTAACCCCACTCCATATCCTTCTCCAGGGGAGGCTTGCGCTTCCGCATGTAGCAGTAGACAAGGATTGAGAGGGCAATGGCTGCCAGAGTTGCGCCAACCACAGCACCAACAACAGCACCGATGCTTCCACTGCCACCTCCTACAGACAAGCAATACTCCTCGTGTCAACACGATGTACAGTCCTTCGGCGCCATACTTGATAGGCACTGAGCTTGACTGAGGCCAATTTACACCAGCTTGATGCCAGGGTTCAAAGCCTACATCTTGACAGAAGCCAATTTACCCCAGCTTGATGCCAGGGTTCAAAGCCAACAACACTTTCACAAAATAGGTTGCAGGCCTCTCAGCACTATCCATAAGCTTCCCTTCTATGATTGAAAAAGCTTTGCAGGGCAGCTTTCAAGAGACATAAAAGCTGTGACCAATGATACCTGAGGATGACGGTGCAGGAGATGGGGCTGCAGCTGGAGGTGTTCCAGGTGGAGGAGGAGGTGAAAGCTTCTCGCCTGGGCAAAGCTTGAGCCCGATCGAACCACCGCACAAGTTTGGGTTCCCAACGAACCTGGACATAAGATAGCCATTGAGGGACCGAGGAAAGCAGCACTCAGAATCACTCTCTGCAACTATGGTGGATGATTGAACCAGGCAAAGAGAAAGTGCAAAGTGCAGTGTGAAACGCCAAGCTCCCAAACAAAAGCTCCTGAAGTAGCTGCTCAACACAACAAGCCTCAGGATGGATCTCATGTAGAGCTGCTGAGATCTCGAATGTGGGTGCAGTGAAGGGCAGGCTTCAGACTCACGGAAGAGAACCAAACTTCCCAAGTGTTCCGTTTGTTGGTACAGATCCCGACAGGTTGTTGTATGCTAAGTTTCTGCACCCAACCTCCAGCAATATGAGAGAATGCAGATACTTTGCCTAAATGCACTGCACTACGTCTCCCTGCTGCAGAACAACAAGGCTTAACTGGTTCACGTCAACCGTGGTTTCCAGCAGCCAGCTCGGAGAAGAAAGAGACGGCAGCAGATGCGAGCAAGGGGGTGTGCAGGGAGACGCCGACCATGACTTACAAGACTTGGAGGGGCAAACTGTTTAGAGATGTGGGGATAGACCCGGAAAAATTGTTCTGGTCAAGCTTCCTGTGCCAGAACAGGTTGTTTTACCTCTAGGTTCAGTAAGTTAAGAACTAACAGCAATGTGGAAGTCATCCACCACAATTGCCAATCGCTTACCACCGCCCCAACCCAAAACCCCCCGACCACAAGCCCCACCCCATCACCACGCGATTAGCCAAGACATTTGAGCTAATGAAGCCAAGAAGTATGTCAAAGCCGGCATTCAGCGGACTCACAGGAACTTGAGTGCTGGAAGCTGGCCGAGGCTGGCAGGTATGGGCCCTGTGAACACATTGTCCTCGACCTCAAGGCTGATCAGGTTGGTCAGGTTGCCGAGCTCCGATGGCTGCAACGAGATAAATATATATAGTCGATAATCGATATGCGATTGACAACACAGATGCAGACATGCGTATTGACAGCGCCTGCAGTTACCCATTGCTATGCAGTTGCTACCACTTTGTGACCCTAGAGTAAGAGTCTATCTAGGTGTACATTAATATACATGCAATCATCCTGTGATTGAGTTGTTGTGCCAGTAAAGAGGCAAGTCAATGCCCGCTCTAGGCCATGGCCCAAGAGAGCGCCATGCAAAGGTTGGCTCAAGCCGAGGCATGCACGCACGCACCAGGGGCCCGGAGATTGAGTTGTTGTAAAGTGACCTGCACGTTGGTTCGGTGCCACCAGGAAGTCAATACGGACACTGCACTCAAATCTTATCCTTCCGTGCTTTGAGCACACGCATCCGCAACCTCGCACCCAGTGGTGGACATGGGACAGAGAGCCTGACAGGCTTCAGACATGCACTGAAGTCGAAGGACAGGAGTCGGCGCTCACAGGTACTGCAGCTGGGGAAGCAGGGCGATGCTGGGATCCAACGTGCCAGAGAGGTTCGACTTAGACAGGTCTCTGCAGCACCATCATATGTCCAACACCACAAGATCATTGTATCATACCTCTTCCGCGGCCAGAGTGCAGAAAAATGGTCATAACCAACCAATCGACTGTACCCCTAACGTGCCTCGCAGAATATAAAGTACGCATTTGCAGATGCTACAGACGAGACTGACGAGGAGGACACGGGTCGGTGACGGAAGGAGGGCGGCTGCTGGAGTGAACATCCAGCCACAGGCTAATTGTTGGTCACACTTCCAAGGAATCCCTCCAATCATAGGAGCAATTAAGCCTGTTACCACTGCTTTTAAGGCGGGGGGCTGGGCGGCGGACTGACAGGCGCGTGACGAGGTCGTTAATGCAGGTGACGTGGAACCAGGTGCAGGGGTTGGCGAGGCCGGGGTCCCAGCTCTCCAGCTTCTGGCCGGGGTCCACGAGCTGCTGCTTCACGCCGAACAGCGCGTCCACTGCGGGAGGCGACGCAGCAGGTCCAGGAGGCGCGAGAGAGAGCGCAGAGGAGGAGGAGGAGGAGCGACGTCAGGCCAGCGGCGGTCCATAGCCGGGCCGCGAGAGCCGGCTGAGGCTCAGGCTGACTGCGCGGCCATGGCTAAGGGCCCGCGGCGCCGCCGCCGAGCGGCCAGGGCTGCCGGGGCCCTGCGTCGGGTGACGCCGTGCTGCCGGCACAGAGCTCGCGGGGCGCACTGCGGGCCTCGGGACGACGCGGGCGCACCTTCGGCATTGGTTTTTTTTTTTTTTTTTTTTTTTTTTTTTTTTTTTTTTTTTTTTTTTTT
>WELB01000037.1:347619-362719 GCA_009602725.1 Spirogloea muscicola
TTCACTGCAGAGGAGCGTCGCGAGGAGGTGGCTGCACTGCAGCGCGAAAGCGACCTCCCGCTCGACGAGCTCCTGCACCTTTACCACAAAGCCAAGGGTCGGCCTGCCGTGCTAAGCCCCATGTTGATGAATGGATGCTTCTGTGTCAGCCCTTACTGGGGGTTGTCGTACTCGAGGAGTCCTGTCCGTAGTATTCTAAAGTCCAGGAATAATCTTACCTGACTCCAACGCTGACATTGTTCGCTCTTTGCAAAACCATGTCATTGGGCAGCGCGGTGGCCCAGATGTGTCGGCCTTGCTGGCAACAGCAACTGACAGCCCTGTTGACGTTGTTGTCTGGAGAGCAGCAGCTCCAAACAGCAAGGAGGGTGAGCAACAGGAGGACAAGCCCAAGAACAAATTTGTTGGAGGGGGGGAGGAGGAGGGGATGGAGGAGGTGGGGGAGGAGGAGGAGGAGGAGGATGAGGCTGAGGAGGAGGATGAAGAGGAGGAGGAGGAGGAGGAGGAGGAGAGGGAGGAGGAGGTGGAGGAGGAGGAGGAGGAGGGGGGGAAGGAGGACGAGGAGCAGCAGGTGGTGCACAAGGAGGGGGAGCATGGGGGTCCAGAGAGGGGGGCCGAGGGGGAGGAAGAGGGGAGGTCTGGAGGAGAGACAGCCGCAAAACCTTCTGATAGCGCAGCCGTCGGCGTCGCTGAACCGTTGAGCACAGAGGAGGGGCTCGCTGGCAGCGAGCCCGCTGGAGGTCAGGAGCTCGCGCCCAGCTTTCGGGACCTGCCCAACGGGCTGGCGTCCCACAAGGAACAGCTGCAGCGCAAGTGCAGCCACGCCAATGCAGGCTTGGATCGCGGAGGGGGTGGGCGCAATGGCAAGCTGCCTGCGGAGGCTGATGGGCCAGACGTCACGACATCGGGGGGCATCGCTGACCGCAGCATCCAAGAGGGCAGCCCCGGGCGGCTGGGTCAGCAGCCTGCTGATGGCAGTGAACTGCCAAACGGCAAAACAGTGGCATCCGAGCTTGACGTAGGAGAGCAAGCGAGCATGGAGGAGGAGGAGGAGGAGGAGGAGAAGGAGGAGGAGGGGGAAGGGGAGGAGGAGGAGGAGGAGGAGGACGAGGAGGAGGAGGGGGAGGAGGAGGGGCAGGAGGAGGACAGCAATGGCAATAGTGGATTTGGTGACGACGACGATGACGACGACGAGGCGACGCTGGAAGAGGAGGAGCGGCTTGCAAGCATGGAGGCGGCGGGAGGGCCGCAGGAGGAGCTTGAGTTGCTGCAGCATGAAGGAGAAGTTCCACTGGAGGAGCTTCTGGCGCGGCTACGTGAGATGGAGGCTCAGGCTGGCGGCAGGGAGGAGGAGGGAGGTGAAGTAGTGGAGGAGGAAGAGGAGAGGGAACCGGAACATGGGGACAAGGAGATGGCCTGGAGAGAGGAAGGAGGTGGGCATGCTCAGGGCAATGGTGTGGCGCCGAGTGTGCGGAGGGAGGCCGCCGAGTCTGCTGCCATGGAGGTCATCGGTCAAGAGGCGAGCACCACAGGCCCCGTCGGCAGTGGCAGTGTGGACGGGGCCCCCACACGCAGCAGCTGGAGCAACTGCGACGCCAATGGCAGCGCACGGGGGGTTTGCGCTGAGCACCAACCTGTAGCCAATGGGCGCAGTGCAAGCGCATGCGGAAATATAAGCGAGGCCGACCACAGCAGTGGGTATGAAGACTGTGACGCCAGCCATGCCGCGCTCCTGTCGGCCAGCCTCATCAGCAACCTCAATGACGTGGACCAAGCCGTGGTGGCCCGGATCAAGGAGGTGGCAGTCCGGCGGGATCAGCGGACTTGGAAGCGGAGGCAGGACTTTGAAGGCAAGGAGCAGGAGGAGGCCTTGGTGAAAGAGGGAGAGAATGGTGTTGCAGACGAGTCCAAGGAGGGTGTGGAGGCAGCAGGCGACGCAGCGCCAGAGTGCGAGTACGGTCTAGAGGATGCGGCGGCGGCGGCGGCAGCTGCGCAGCCGACGGGTCACACGCTGTCAACAACGGCAGTACGAACGCGCGTTCCGTTTCTGCTCAGGCATCCGCTGCGCGAGTACCAGCACATTGGCCTTGACTGGCTTGTCACTATGTACGAGAAGAGGCTCAACGGCATTTTGGCCGATGAAATGGGCCTCGGCAAGACCATCATGACCATTGCGCTCCTTGCGCACCTTGCCTGCGAGAAGGTGAGTTCTGGGCTTTTGGGTTTGGGGCAAATTGAGCCAGTCCTTGAGGTCAGAGTTGAGGTGAAGCCAGTAAGATACGGATTACTTTCAGTCCAATTTGAAGGTGCTGGTGCAACACAGATTGAAGCCATCTGGTTGATCTAGACCTCTCTTCTTTTCGATCTAATTGATAGGAGGATCAACGGACGCTGTGACGCCTCTGCCATAGCATAAATGTGCTCCTTTAGATGCAATTATAAGGGGAATGGTACGGCCCAGTAAGCTCACAATGATGTATGTCTGACAGTGCGCTCATGGGGCTTCCTGTGGGGCCTGCAGGGCATCTGGGGCCCGCACCTTATTGTTGTGCCTACGTCGGTGATGCTCAACTGGGAGATGGAGTTCATGAAGTGGTGCCCAGCATTCAAGATCCTCACATACTTTGGCCATGCCAAAGAGCGCAAGGCCAAGCGTCAAGGCTGGAGCAAGAGCAACTACTTTCACGTCTGCATCACTACATACCGGCTCGCAATCCAGGCAAGATTTAGCAAGAAGCAGCCTCGCATCTGCTGTTGCGGCAGTATATGTAGGTGGTTGAGCAGGACATCATGTCAATGAATTGGGTCATCTGGGCAGAGCGAGGACTTTAAGAAAAGACCGTTTGCGACGGCCGCAGTGGTGTTGTGCCGCCCTTGCAGGACGTGAAGATGTTCAGACGGAAGAGGTGGAAGTACCTCATCCTGGATGAGGCGCACCTGATCAAGAACTGGCGGTCGCAGCGGTGGCAGACGCTGCTCAACTTCAGCAGCAAGCGGCGCGTGCTGCTCACAGGCACGCCGCTGCAGAACAACCTCATGGAGCTCTGGTCACTCATGCATTTCCTCATGCCCCACGTCTTCCAGTCTCACCAGGTACGCAAGTTGCAATGTGAGAGGAGGAGACTTGTATAGTTAAGCCCCTAAGCGTGGCTGCCCATGTGGTGATGTTACGACGCCCACCATTTCAATCATTCATTCCAAAATCGCATTTGAAGCTTCTTGCTTGCCGTGCAGGACACTCAAGTTGGTTTTGTGATACCTTCTGATTAGCTGCTTGGGGTGGTGTGGTGATGGCAGGAGTTCCGGGACTGGTTCAGCAACCCAATCAGCGGCCTGGTGGAGGGAGCGGAGGGTGCGAGCAAGGAGGTGGTAGGCCGCCTGCACAACGTGCTGCGCCCGTTCCTGCTGCGGCGGCTCAAGCGCGACGTGGAGAAGCAGCTGCCGAGCAAGCACGAGCACGTGGTGCGCTGCGCGCTGTCCAAGCGCCAGCGCACGCTCTACGAGGACTTCATGGCCAGCTCTGACACGCAGGCCACGCTCGCCGGCGGCAACTTCATCAGCCTCATCAACGTGCTCATGCAGCTACGCAAGGTCTGCAATCACCCAGACCTCTTTGAGGTGCGGCCTATTGTGTCGGCGCTCGACCTCCTGGGCATCGTCAGCCACCTGAGCTCGGACGCAGTGGCGGCAGTGCCCAGTAGCTGCAGTCCGCTCTCTGGTAGCCACATTGTTACATGGTTGCCCAGCAGCTTCTGGGACCCAACATGGGCGGCTCAGGATGTCCAAAGGCTTGCGACACCTGCGCACGTGATCCTTGAGGCGGCAGATGTGGTCTCGAGCCAAGGCCACCTGCCGCCAGGCTGCACTCGTGGCGGTGCTGTCGAGAAGCTCCTTAAGGAGCTCCATGAGCGACGGCAGGCCTGGCGGTTGGGCCGGGCGGCAGTCATAGCAGCCCTCAACCTGCACCGGTGCTACATGCCCCCCCCTTATGGCCGGGACCTGATCCGGGCGGTGCAAGTCGAGGACCCCGTCCAGGCCATCTGCGAGGCGGCTGCTTCGCCTCGGCGCCTCCTGTCGCACTCCTCCGTCCTGGCGGCCATGGTCAAGATGCCGTTGGAGCGGTGGACGGAGACGCTCGAGCTTGTGCAGGCATTCCGCTTCGCAGTCCCGGCTGCCCGTGCGCCGGCGCCGCTCTGGTGGTGCAGCCATCCGCAGCAAGTAGCCGCCGCCTGTAGCAGAGCGCCATCGGACGAACGTGAACAGGCTGCAGCGTATGCCGAGGCGAGCGCCCTGCTGGCGCCGCTGAGGCCGGCCGTGGTGCGCGGCCAGCTCTTCTTCCCTGATCGGCGGCTCCTGCAGTACGACTGCGGCAAGCTGCAGGTGTGCAAGCCTCTTCTTCCATTCGCTTGTGCCCTTATTGTGAGCAGATTCATGCATAAAGAGTTGCAGACCTTAGACCTGACTCAGTGCCAGACAAGACAGTCAAGGATTCCGCCTAACTGCGAATTTCTATCCTTGAGAAGCATCGCCTTGTTCAGCAGCCGCTTAGGCATATGCCTTGTTGTAATGTCAAGCAAGACATTGACCTTGAAGGTTGATTGGGAATTTGATAGGTGAAGGGGCACTGTCTGCGCTCCCCAAGGACCTAGACTATGCTCTGAGGTTCGGGATGTGCAGAGGTAGGGTCTCTGTGGACGTCACTATAACGTGTATGCAGCTGAAGCTGTTTGCTTGTGGCCCGTATCGATGCAGGAGCTGGCACGCCTGCTGCAGCGGCTGAAGTCGGAGGGCCACCGCGCCCTCATCTTCACGCAGATGACGAAGATGCTGGACATTCTCGAGTCGTTCATAAGCCTGTATGGGCACACGTACATGCGGCTGGATGGGTCGACCAAGCCGGAGCAGCGCCAGATTCTCATGCAGCGATTCAACACCAGCCCAAAGATCTTCCTATTCATCCTGTCGACGCGGAGCGGAGGTGTGGGGATCAATCTGGTCGGAGCTGACACGGTCATTTTCTACGACTCGGACTGGAATCCGGCAATGGACCTGCAGGCTCAGGTCAGCACTGCTCCTGTACTTAATGATGATGTAGTCAGACAGGTACACCTGTCACATGGAGCAACTTTACTTCTGTTGGTGATGTGACCCTTCCATTCTAGATTGCCCAATACTTGGTGGCTCATCTTGCCCAATCATAGCTTGTCCAAGGTAAGTGGCAGCAACTTTGACATTGCTGTTGACTTGGTGGCGGCTCAGGATCGGTGTCACAGGATTGGGCAGACTCGCGAGGTGAACATCTACCGGCTCGTGAGCGAGCACACAATAGAGGAAAACATCCTGCGCAAGGCAAACCAAAAGCGATTGCTGGACGACCTTGTCATTCAGGTATTCGTCAATTTCAACTCATCTCGTCTAGACCCCACATGAGGTGACATTGTGGCAGCCCTCTGGTGACCCACATTGTACTGGCGACATTCTTCTTCATGTATCCTTGCTCAAATCTGCAGAGTGGCGAGTACAACACCGAATTCTTCAAGCGACTCGATCCGCGCGAGCTCCTTTCGGGCATGAAGGAGGTGCCTGCCCTTGCGAGCGTGGAGGTGGCGGCCTTGTCAGAGGTTGTGCAGCAGGTAGAGTTGTCAACAGCAGAGGTCGACGCTGCGCTGAAGTATGCAGAAGATGAGGCGGATTACATGGCTATGAAGAAGGTGGAGGAGGAGGAGGCTGCTGACAATCAGGTCAGCAGCCACAGACGGTTAACCTGCACCATACTTTCGTCAAGGAAATGGTGTCCCTGTGCTTGTACGGCTTTCCATGCCTCTTGTAAACTAGCTAACTCAGGCAAACATGCTACAGATATGTACCAATCCATCTTTCCCATCCTGGACGAGCAACTTACTTGTTGTGCTAGTAAGATGTGCAACAACTTTTTTCCATTGAACTACTTATACTGGCTGCTGTCAGCATCCTGTGGCTTCACCCAAGTTGATGTCAAATGCCTGTGACAATGCAGCTCGCTGCACTGACAAAGAATGCCACTGTGCTGAATTATTGCGCAGGAATTCACTGAGGGGCCAGTGGCTGCTCAAGATGACGACCAAGGAGAAGGAGGCGACGCTGATATTGAAGCTGAGGAAGTTCCTGAGAGGTGGGACAGCAAGGCCGCAGCCCCTGCTGCTGTCGAGCAGTCGCTGCTGGTGGAGGTGGTGCCCGAAGGCGAGGATGTCGACGTGGACATGTTGGCAGATGTGCGGCTGCTAGCGGCTGCGGATGCTGCTGCAGGCAAGACAAAGGAGATGTCTCTGGAAAGCGCGCTGAGGCCCATCGAGAGGCAAGCCTCTGCACCCTCCCTGGCAAACCCCCGAAAGAGCTTGTTATGCTGTTGATTTGAGGCTTAAGAAACTCCATCTCTGAAGTGTTAGTGCTTGTCTTTCATATCACATGCACAGACTTAAGACCTGACACTGAGTAGAGCTACTACCGTGACTCACTTCTTGGCCTGCTATTACACACCAATTTGGAACAAGATCTCAATGTAGACGTGTGGGGCATAGCAGCCTAGCACCTAAGCAATTTGCAATGTTTGAACAATCTTTGATATCAGGTACGCAATGCTGTTCCTGGAGACATGGTCGGGATACCTGAATGGGCTGGAAGGTGGCGATGCTAGCGTCCAGATCCTCTTGAGAGACAAGGCCGCAGGGGAGCACAAGGTGGAGTGGGAGGAGCGGGACTGGGAGCTGGAGCGCTTGGAGCAGCTCAAGGAGGAGCAGGAGAAGGAGATGGATGCAGACGATGAGCCGCTGCGGTACGAGAGCTGGCAGGTCGAGGGCGCCGACCGCGCGTACCGCACCCAAGTTGGCTTGTTTGCCCAACAGCAGGCACGCCCTTTTTCTGTGCGACTTTACATCAATTGATTGTGCAGTTGCCTCTTAATGATGTGTGCTAGCTTTCCAGCCTTTGGAAATCGTAGCCTGGACCTCACAGTCTCAGGTGCCACTGAACTGTGAGAGCTCTCGAAGGTGGTTAGCTCTTATGGTCTCTATACTCTCATGTATTGGCTCTACTATTTCTTCTCTTCTGTGATTTGAATGATTCCTTGATGTGGCGACAAATGTAGTCATACAACTTTGCTCCTCGCTATTGTATCTGCTGGTCATGAAAATCTCAGCTTGCGCTAGTCGTGATCTTCCCAGCAGTCTGGTCCCGAATGATTCAATGCAAACCTTGCAAGAGCTGACTTGAAATTCCGAGTATTTCTTGGCATGCATGGGCAGGAGGAGCAGCGGCAGGCAGAGCTGGCTGCAATTGAGGCGGAGGCGCAGAGGCTGGAGCAGGAGGAGAGGGAGAGGGAGGAGCAGGAGCAGGAGCGCCAGCGCAAGCGTAAGCTGAAGAAGCGCAAGCAGGCGGAGTTGCGGAGAGAGAGGGAGGAGGCGGCAAGGTGGAGGGAGGCAGAGGCCATGGGCGGCAGGGCAGACCTGCAGGCGCTGCTACTCCCCAGCTCCTCACAGAGGAAGCGGCACTTGTCGCAGAAGTTGGAGGAGAGTATGCTTCAGGAGATACTCCTGAAGCATGAACGGCAGGAGCAGCAGGATGCGGCGACAGCACGGTCGGCCATTGCGACAACAAGCGCCGTTCATCAGGAGCCCACGAGTGCGGCTGTGGGCCCAGTGTCGATCCGTCTGTCTGGGACGAAGCGGGAGAGGCTGATGCGGGAGCGCACGAGGGTGAAGGGCCGAGCGGATCTGGCAGCAGCGTCGGCGCCAGCGCCGCCACCACCGCCGTGGGGCCTCTTGGAGGACGCCGTCCTGGCGGCTGCGGTGCACGAGTACGGCGGCGCCTGCTGGGCGCTCGTAAGCGACCTCGTGAGCTCACTCCCCTGCGCTATGGGCGGCGGCGGCGCCTACCGGAGGAGGGAGCAGTGCCAGCGGCGCTTCGCCGAGCTCATGGCCAGGCTGGCCGCCCGCGCTCCCCCTGGCAGCGCCACCGTCCTCGAGGCGGTGGCTGCTGGGCGCCTGCTGGTCCAAGAGGTAGGCCCTGACCCATGTTCATTAAGGACAGAACTTGATGAAGGAACGTGCAAGTCTTTCCTGCTATATGGGTTTTGCTTATGTGTTCCTATCATTGTACAGAGCAGACAATGGAGGCAAGTGTGAAGCTGTGAAGCTGATCTTCATCGCATCTCCTGACGTTGCTCCTTGCGTCTCTTGGTTTCGTGTTCAGGAGCACACGGGGATGCTGCTCGTGGACCTCCGGCGGGAGACTGATGCGGAGCTGCGGTTCCAGCGGCACCTGCACGCGGCCACGGCTCTCACACAGTACCACCTTCTGCCATGGCCTCCGGCGTTGGCATCGCCACCAGTGCTTCCACGTTCTCGGAGGGCCCCTTTGCTACCTCCAGGCAGGGAGTCACAGGAAGGGCAGGTGCTCGTCTCCAATGCACTAGCCAAGTCCCAGGCAGAGCCGGAGATGCCGCTGGCCAGCTTACTATCAGGGGGCATCGCTGGTGGCTTTAAACAGCCGCAGATGCCACAGGTACCTCATGCCGAGGATACTGAAGAGATGGGTGACGAGCTGGAGGACATTGAACTCAAAGATTACTTGGCCGCTGTCTTGGATTAGAGACTCACATTGTTTGGCAAGGAGTGCCTATACGAATAAGAGTAATCGAGGCTCTGCTCACTGCAGAATTGAGGCCCGGCTGAGGATTGCTGGGCTTCTCAATCGCGATTACAACTGTGTAGCCAGGGCTACTGACGAATGTATAGGCGCGCATTCGTGAACAAGCAGTCTAGCTACCTGTAGCTGGGTAACAATCTAGCCAGCTGATAACATCCGCAGACCACTTTAGCCTTGACTATTCTTTTGTTGTGACACAATGACAAGTATGAGTAACATTGCGTGAGACCATTACAGACTTCGACTAGTGATAATGCCACATGTAATAAGCAGATAGAAAAGCAAGTTGGACTTGCAATGAGTGACAAAAGTGGGAGGAATTGCGCAGATTATAACGTATCTGATGAAGTAGGAAAATATGATGCTGGTCAAGGCATGTTCCAGATAACTCGCTGATCAGAATGCAAGGCTGGATGAAGTAGCCTATGACATCAGCAGGATTTCTCCGCAGCATAATGCTAGCTGCCAATGGACCCGTGTATAATTCTCTTTCCAAACAATGCACATCAATTTTTCTACTAAGCTAAGTGCACTATCGTAGCTTGGCACCACTGCAAAGTGGACACAGGCCTACAACCCTACACCAACAGCACGACCTTATTCCTAATGAACATGATGTGGGCACTCACACGGGTACGGTGACAAGGGAAGAAGTGACATTATGCTAGCAACCGCAGCGCAGACTAGAAGTACAACCTAACAACTCGCCCTCACACACCACGCAACATCTGGCCACTGTTAGCCAAGTATACGCTCCGATCCTCGGCGGAGGTTGAAAGGGAGGAGGCTCGGAGCATCTAGCCACGAACACACTGCAGGGATCTCAAGTGCACATACTATCGCAACATGTGCACTGCTACTTCAGTCCTCCTCCTCAGAATCAGACACAGGCTCGCCGTTCTTCTTCTTCATCGCCCTGATTCTCTCGCGCTTCTTCTTCTCCTTGGCGCTCAATGCTTTCTTTTTCTCAGCGATCTTAACGGTGTTGCCAAACTGGTCAAGTGTCTCCTCCTCCCGCTTCCACTCCAACTTCTGGGCCGCCACCACAGCAGCTGGCTGACCTTTTGGCGTAAGTGTGCCGTTGGCAACTATCCATGTCTCAGGGCACAGAGCGGAGCTGAATTCTGCACAAATGCAATACGTACTTGCAGGGGTGAGAGCTCGTTCTTGATGCTACTGTGATACAATCTTCACTACAGCGGCTACATACACCATAAAATGCACATCTCTGACTCATGTAAGCCCAGATTGCCTCACATGGGAATGAGCAGCTTACCACTGTTATGGGTGATCATCACAACACCACCTCCATACTCCTTGATGGCATTCGCCAGCGCCCCCAAAGAGTCCCGATCCAAGTAGTTGGTGGGCTCATCCAGGATCAGCATGTGGGGCTGGTTCCACATGGCTGCAGCAAGTACTACCTTGACCTTTTGTCCACCCGAGAGGCCGCGAACGCGGTTGTGAGTACCAAACTCGGGCTCAATGCCAAAGTCCAGCAGGTGCTTCTCGATGTTGGCAACCGTAAGCGGGCGCGTGAAAAGGCCAGACTTGGCTGCCTCCTTCGCATCTATCTCGTTCACCATCTTCACAAAGCCCATCTCCTCGAGCTTGTCGCGGGTGAGCCACGAGTTGTCATCAGAGTGCAGGCCAACCCACTGGACCTCGTACTCGTAACTCTTCTTCAGCTTGCGGCGACCAAGAAGCTTCTCAACAATCTTTTTCTTGCCGTCATGCACCTGCTGCGCCTGCATCTTCTTCTCTTCTTCCTCGGTCACCTTCCGCGACACCTTGCCAACCTCCTCGCGGTCTTCACCTGAGGCATACCGCCACTGAATGTACTGGTTTGCTGTCATGTCCAAGTGCTGCTCCAGATGGTGGAAGGCGTGCTGCGCGACGTAAGCCATTCGCAAATTGGGGTGCTTCCACACAGTGCCCGAGCTGGGCTCCATCTCCCCTGTAAGCAGCTTGATCATGGTGGACTTTCCAGCGCCATTGGCACCTACGACGGCCACTCTGGAGTTCAGGCTGCACATAATAGTGACGCCAGACAGCACCTCCTTGGTTGTGCCAGGGTAGGTGAACGAGTTGTTGTACATCTTCAAGATTGCGCGGTCCTTGCTCTTGACGCCCTCCAGGAAACCGGGCTCTGGGAACTTAAACTTCATCTCGGCAGCGCCGAGCTCGTAGTAAGAGCGCGCCTCTGGCTTCACCTTCACAAATTCAGAGAGGTTGCCCTGCAAGACAGTAGTGGGACCTCATGTGAGCAAGCATGGTCAGTGTGATCAATGCAATGCAAGACAGTGTGAACAATGACCAATGTCACAAAGACATGCGTATTAGAAATGTTATGATATGTAGGGCAATATGACATTTCTTTTTAAATACAACTCACCCTGTAGTGCTTCAGCTTCAAGTTCTCATAGTGGATGATGTCGGTGCAGACATTGTCCAGGAAGCCAGAGTCGTGGGATACGACCATGCTCGTCACATCGGGCAGGTTGGTCAGGTAATTCTCCAACCAGGCTACATTGGTGACGTCCAAATGGTTTGTGGGCTCATCCAATAGCATGATATCAGCCTTCATCAACATGGCCCGAGCTGCAGGCATCCAATCCAAATGTTTCCACTGGTCAGCTAAGGTACCGAAGCAACACCATATATGCAGCAAAACTGCAACAGGCATGATGTGGCGATAGTAGCCATGCAAGATGCAGTTGATCTGTGACTGCAAACAGGTCATTGGTTATCCACTGACCAAGGGCCAACTTCATCTTCCATCCACCAGACAGAGAAGCGACTGGAGCCTTCAGCATCTCCTCTGTGAACCCAACACTGGCAAGCACACTCTCGACATGGCCATGGGCAGGATGAGTGGCATCTGCACAAGAGATCGTCGCATGTCAGAGCAAACGATTGTTGTGCAGCCAAAGGTATCCTGCTCCAAATCAGACATGAATGACACATTGAACAACAAAAGTGCCTGAGTGATATACAAGGGCAGCAAATCAAGGCATACCCTGCAGCGCGGAATCATGGAGGATGAACTCCAGCACGGGTGTGTCAGCCTCAGATGCATCAATGTCATGCTCCACGTACACCGTGCGCAGCTCCTCCTTGGGGGGGAAGCCCTCCAGCTGGCCATTGGCAATGGCTCTCATGAGAGTGGACTTTCCAGAGCCATTGGCACCGCAGAGACCGTATCGCCGCCCCCTCTTGAGGTGCAAGCGGGCATTGTTCAGCAGAATCTTGCCACCTGTAATACACCTCAACCAAACATGCTTCAGGCCTAAATCTGAGGTACATTTGAGTGAACCCATGATAGATATCAGCGCCCTGCACCAAGCGAATTATCAAAGATGCAGCCTTCTCAATCTGAAGTCAGAGCACGTACCATAAGCAAGGGAGAACTCGCAGTTGCAGAGGTCAGGAGCAGGGTCCTCGTCAACCTCAACCACCTTCTCCCTGGCCTCCTCCACGCACAGAGCCAGGAAAGCGCTGCTGACAACCTCGATATCACCCTTCTTGATGACTGGCGCCAAGTATGGAGCAATAACCTGATCAGTCAAACGTGTTACTCTTAACATTCAGATTGCGTCTCAAGGCCCATCTAGTGGCACCTAAAACATTCCATTGCCACAAATAGAGTATCACAACGCTTGCATATACAGCTTGCTGAAAGAATTTCTCCTTACCTCATCCCTCCAGGTGCCAATCTCAAAGCTCTTGGCTGCAATCAAGGTCGCGCACAAA
The DNA here is from genome assembly GCA_009602725.1 of Spirogloea muscicola. Taxonomy (NCBI): domain Eukaryota; kingdom Viridiplantae; phylum Streptophyta; class Zygnematophyceae; order Spirogloeales; family Spirogloeaceae; genus Spirogloea; species Spirogloea muscicola. The sequence continues at coordinate 360,055 of WELB01000037.1, forward strand.
GACGACACATACTCCAGCGTCCGTATTTGGGACTGGTCAACCTCCTCTTTGGTGCTGGACTTGATAACTTCCTTGAGCGTTGACAGAACCACCGCCTCATCGACAGGCTTGGGCGCAGTGAACTTGCCCTCGCCTCCCACACGAACGAGTGTGGCATGGGCCTTGGCTGCCACCTGCCTACACTCAGGATCAGACACCTCCTTGCTCATCTTCTCCAAGCCAGGGAGGAGCTTTGGCAGGAAGGGGGCGGCGTCTGCGGGGTTGTCCACAAGCTGCAAGACACCAAAGGCAACTTCTTTGCCTGGTCAATCACAAGACCCCAGAGGTGGCTAGACTCCATAGCCCAAGGTGCTACAACATTCTGTCTTCCAGGAAAACAACACACGTTGATGGATTAGGCTCACCTTGCTCATGTTGTCAATGATGACAGCTGTCTTTCTCTTAATAGCGACAGCGCGCTCATTCATGCCTCTGGCCAACAGGGGCACCATGATTGACAGGGTTGGGGCTTCCACAGTCTGTTTATCAAGCAGTAGACAACCCATCAGATTGTCTGATGTATGAGGGACAAATCACTTGTGTGATTTTGCACAAATTTGTCTTGACTGCTGCCAATACACTGACATTTTGCTACAGTTTTCCCTTGTTTAATAGTGAGTGAGAGAACACTTGATCATAGCCTCTCTCTACATATATCAGCAACCTCTTCTGAGGCCTTCTATTCTGTTACAGCACATCCTATCCTCTTCATCATGTACGTGGTATCAAATTGCTGCAAAAAGTCATTCTTACGTAGAAGACATACCTGAACAAAAGTGGTTGCAGAGAGCTTGTGCACACACTCAGGAACCTCAGCAGGCCTAGCAATACAGCTGATAACAGCAGGGATGAAGGGGTCAATGTCCTTATTCCCAACGACACTAGTGACAGCCTTCATGGCAACAACAGCTGCCGTTGTGACCTGCTCCTTCGTATCGTGGAAGCACTCAGAGACAACAGGAACGATCTCAGGCAGGCAAGCTGCCAATTGCCGGGGGGCGTTCTTTGACAGGAGATCCAGGAGCTCAAGTGCAAGGGATTTTTGCTGCCACGACTTGGTGTACTCCATGTTCTCAAGAAGGACAGGAACCACAATCTTGGTAGCATGTGGAGAGATAATGTCAAATAGCTTGGTCACAGCAGAGTTTGCCAAAGTCTGCACGGGCTTCGACTGCACACGCCAACATACCGACTTCTAATGAGAAGCTAAAAGCAGCACATGCTCAGACAATTGAAGGCCACATCGCTGACTGGACACGCACAATCCCATATATCCTTTACCGATGCTCACTTCCTGAGATACTGCTGACTGGACACACATCACAAAAGATATCCTATACAGATGCTCACTTCCTGTGATAACTGGTGTATAATACTGATACAAGCAGTCAGATGGTGTGCGTACCTTGTCACCAAGGCGTTCCATCAACTTAGGCAGTATGGGCACAACATAGGCCTCGCAGTCGCGCTTGCTCTCGCCCTCAAGAAGACTGACAACAGCCTGCAGAGCTCCCTCGCGAGCCACAGCCGACTTCTTATCCTCAGTAGCAGCCGTCAACTTCTCCAGGAGTCCATAAGCCTTCACAAGCCATGAACAGGGAAGGCATGTGAGAAACCGTCGGCAACAATTACAGCTGCAGCTACAAGACAGGTGTCTAACATGTGATGTTCTTAATGTTTTCTTTATATGAACTTGGCCAATGAAGTGCATGCAGTAGCAGAAGAACAGCACCAGCAAGCAAAAGCCCATGTGCATGTTCAACTCACACATGTTAGGCCATTCTCAGGTCATTAGCAAGGGTCACAGCCACTACGAGCACGGAATTGCCCGCCTCACCTTAAGAACTCCGGAACCATGGTCTGTGACAAGCACAGCAAGTTCGCCAGCTGCGGCCTTCTTGTCCTCTGCAGCCTTGCTCGTCAGAAGCTTCTCCAACAAGGCACTCACCAACTTGCTCTCCTCACTTTCTACAGCAGAAGGAGCCTGCACAGCCGGGGCCTCCTCGGCCATGGCTGGCGGCCTTGAATGAAAAGACTCCGACAGCGCAGAGCTTCTGCAAGAATTGAAGGCGAGTCACGATGAGTGGAGGAACGCACAAAAAGCAGCACTTGCCAGGGTCTGATTTCAGAAAGCGCCAAATCAAAGCCCAAGGTGGAAAGGCCCATGACAAATAGAGAGACGACAGTGGCCTCTGACAGTGAGCGAGTCGGAACATAACGCTGATAGTACGGGTGTTCACAGCAACAACCGCAGCAAAGACTCCGACACTTATACACTTTGCAGAACTTGCACTGCATGCTCCTCGCAGAGCCCTAGAGCACTCCAGACCAAAGACTCTGGTGCAAGGGCAGAGATCCTGAAATGAACTCCGAAGGACGACCTCCTGACACCACCGAGACAAAGGGGAAACGGGATCTCACAGGAGGAGGACGGGGCAGTGGTGCAGGGAAGCGGCAGTCTTCGCAGCAGCGCTGGGGCAAGCGTGGGCAGCACCCGCAGGAGCGGCCGCAAGGGGGCGCGCCCGCAGCGGCGGCTACGAAGGGACGCCGAGGCGGCGGCGGCGGCGGCAGCAGCGGCGGCGGCGGCCCCGCGCTGGTGGGTGATTGGTCGACGGATGCACAGCAG